>JAAAKG020020203.1:0-18328 GCA_010014905.2 Druon quercuslanigerum | reverse complement strand
TCACAAGTGGATTACTCCATCTTACAAGTGGATTATTCCAAATTACTAGTATATTACTCCATAATAAAAGTTGATTAGGCTATATTAAAAGTAGAATACTCCATATCACAAGTGGATTGTTCCATATTACAAGTGGATTCCTGAATATTACTAGTAGATTACTAGTGGATAACTCCATATTAAAAGTCGATTACTACACATATCTAGTAAATTAGTCCATATTGAAAGTCGATTACTCCATATTAAAAGTAGGTTAGTCCATATCACAAGTGGATTACTCCATCTTACAAGTGGATTATTCCAAATTACTAGTATATTACTCCATAATAAAAGTTGATTACTCCATATCACAAGTGGATTGTTCCATATTACAAGTGGATTCCTAAATATTACTAGTAGATTACTAGTAGATAGCTCCATATTAAAAGTCGATTACTACACATATCTAGTAGATTAATCCATATTGAAAGTCGATTACTCCATATTAAAAGCAGGTTACTCTATATCACAAGTGGATTATTTCAAATTACTAGTAGATTACTCCATAATAAAAGTTGATTACTCCATATTAAAAGTCAAGTACTACATACTAAAAGCAGATTACTTGATATCAAAAGTAGATTAATCCATGAAAGAAGTGGATTATTTCAAATTACTAGTAGATTACTCCATAATAAAAGTAGATTACTCCATATTACAAGTGGAATACTATATATTACTTGTAGATTACTTCATATTAAAAGTAGATTACTCCATTATCACAAGTGGATTACTCCATATTACAAGTGCATTACTCCTCTTTGAAATTGGATTCCTATAAACTACTAAGAGATTACCCCATATTAAATGTCGATTTCTACACAATACTTATAGACAACTCCATATTAAAAGTAGATTACTCCATATTAAAAGTGCATTACGCCAGATTACAAGCAGATTACTCCATGTTACAAGGGGATTTATCCATATTACAAACTGTTTACTCCATATAACAGTGGATTAATCGCATTACCTCGGATTATTAGAGGGGTTTTCCCCTCATTTTTTAGGATTTCAAAGCCCTGGACGAAAACCCTCATATCTTAGGTCAGGTGTCCGTCGGTCATACTTTTTTCTAAGAACGGGAAGTAAGGGTAAGCAAAATAGCAGAAATGAGGGGAACCGAAGGAAAGTATGTAGGGGAAAAAATGGGTGGAAAATTAGGGGAATGAAGGGAGAAAGAGTAGGAGAAGTATGTGCCTGATGGGCAATGATTGTAGGGGAAGTAAAATAAGTCGTTAGAAATATGGCAGGGGGGCGTGAAAGTGAGGGGCGGAACTAGGAGAAGTGAAGAGACTTGAGAAAAGAAATTAAAGCAGGTTTCAATATATAAGGAAGAAGATAGGTTAGGGAGCATAAGCCACGTGGAGTGTTTGTAAAAGTGTGGAGATGGGAAGTAGCGGCCGTAAGGGGTAATTATCATAGGGGAAGTAGAAGTGCTGAGAAATGAGGAAAGGGTAAGTAGAGGGAGTAAGGGTGAAGAACTAGATTAAGTGGAAGGAAATGAGAAGAGAGAGAATCTCGAAAAGAAGTTATGTAAGGGAGGGGAGGGAACGTAGGGTAGGAAAGGTAAATCAGTACAGGGAAGGTAAAAGTGTGACATATACGGTAAGTATGGGAGGGAAAGTAACGGAAGTTAGTTTAAGAATTAGTAGAAGTAGCGGGAAATCGAGGGAGGGTAAGTAGGGAAATTTATGGAAGCACAACTACGGCAATTAGAGTAAATGTTAAGTAGGAATAAGGAGAGGGTGAAGTAGATGAGAAGGAATTTATGGAAGAGAAGATAAACAACGTTTAAAGTTCAAAGAAAAATAGTACGGGCGGAGAAGGAACCTAGTGATATTTAAGGATAGTAGGGAGGGAAAGTAGCACAAAAGAAGTAAACATACATAAATGGAGAGAAAGTATAGGAATTAGGAAAAGTAATGGAAAATGGAGGGAGGGTAAATAGCGGAATTTAGAAAAGCAGAAAGATAGAAAGGGAGGGGGATGTGAAGTGCCGATAAGGAGAGGAGGAAGTAGATGAAAAAGAAGTTGTGCAAAAGAGAAAAGAAACAAAGTTTAAATGTTAAGGAAAGAGAGTACGAAAGGAGAAGGAAAGCAGTAGGATGGTAAGATTTGAAAACTAAGAAACACGATTTTGTAGATCCAAGGCTACTCTGACTAATTTTTCTAGATTATTATCTCTCGATCTTAAAGAAAGAATTAGAATCCTAAAAATAAAAAAATGTTCGTGAAATTGTTGTGGTTGAGGTATAAACAGGAATTGTCTGGATGGCGAAACATCAATCGCGAGACGGGTAAATTAATCATTCGATTAGACAGAACTCAGCAGCAGGAGGGAGGACGCGGAGGAGCAGAAGAGAGGACGGAGAGGGAAACTTTTTTAACGGAAGGCGGTCGTAATCGTGACAACGCAACTAAATGTTCATAATGCCATAATAGGTGAAGAAAACTCGAATAGCAGACAATTCCTGTGGCTCCCGGCTTCCGTTATGGTTCAAATGTTCTTCTTTACGCTGTACGGTATAATCGCAGAAGAAACGATGTTTCCTGGAATTGCTCGTTCGAGACCATTCATAGACAAGAGATAAAATGAAGAGCTTCTTTACTATATCGACGTCTGACTTCTTCGGCAATCGATATTTCTGAATTGGTCGGATCGAATCACTTTTATCTAGTCCACACTACAGCCGTGAAATTCTCGATTACATTTTATTCAAAACCATCAAATTCAATTATTTTCAAATTTACTTTTTAGTTCCAGGTAGGCTCCACAAAAATATAGTGTTTGAAAATTGAATGAACAACTGCTGCCTGATTTGAAAAATATTAGTTTACAGTTCACTCTTTCTAAATGTCATGTGGCACTGAAGTTCAACTATTTTGTTGAACAATTTTATAATTTTATTGAAATTTAGTTATTTTGTTTAAAACTGTTCCTTTTTGGTTAAAAATTCAACTTTTGACAATTCTACTTTTGAAAATTAAATTAAATTTCTTGAATATTTCTTGGTTCATTTGTAGAAGATTTAACTAGATTCTTTCTTCTTTTTCATTGTTGTCGAAAGGGGGAAATTATTTTCTTTTCTTTTTCAGGAAAAAATAATTTTTATTTCAAATTTCAATAGGAATTAATTTTTTGGAATTCTGCACATTTTTTTGATTATTAGACATGAAATAGGAATTTAAATTTTATTTTAATCTCATTAAAATTTTTTTAAATTTTATTAAAAAGTCATCCTTTATGGTTAAGAGTTAAACTATTTAGTTCCAAGGTCATGCTTTTAGGTAAAAAATTCAATTGTCGAAAAATTCAGCTGTTAAAATGAAATATCAATGTTTTGGAATTTTAAAAAGTTAAAAAATGAACTATTTTGTTAATAATAATTTATTCATTTGGTTAAAAATTCAATTATTTTGTTATTATTATTTTGAAGTCATTCTTCTCCATTAACAATTCAACTGTTGAAAATTCTACTATTGAGAGTCCAATTGTCTTCAATATTTTTTGGTTAAAGGTTCAATTTTTTTGTTAAAAAATTCAATTTACTATGTTCTTATATTTTCAGCAGTTTAAAATTCAAATATTTTGTTGAAAATTCACCTATTGTACGTAATAAATAGTCATCCTTTTTGGTAAAAAATTCAATTGTTGAAAAATTAAATTGTCAATGTTCTTGAATTTTAAAAAGTTAAAAAATGAACTATTTTGTTAAAAATGCAATCACTTAGTAAAAACTCAATTATTTTGTTATTATTTGGTATTAATTTTTTTCGATACATATTCAAACTGTTGAAAATTCTACTATTGAGAGTCCAATTGTCTTTAATATTTTTTGGTTGAAGATTCAATTTTTTTGTTAAAAATTAAATATTATTTTACCAAAATTAAAAATTAAACTATTTTAAATTCAACTTATGATGTTCTTATACTTTCAGCAGTTTGAAATTCAAATATTTTGATGAAAATTCACCTATTGTATGTATTAAAAAGTTATTCTTTTTGGTAAAAAAATTCAATTGTTGAAAAATTAAATTCTCAATGTTCTTCAATTTCCAAAAGTTAAAAAATAAACTATTTTGTTAGAAATTTAATCAATTGGTAAAAACTCAATTATTTTGTTAATATTTTGAATTAATTCTTTTCGATACACAATCAAACTGTTGAAAATTCTACTATTGAGAGTCCACTTGTCTTCAATATTTTTTGGTTAAAGATTCAATTTTTTTGTTAAAAATTCAAGAATGTTTTTCCACAATCTTACATTTTCAGCAGCTGAAAATTAAGCTTTATTTTTAAAAAGTCTTTTTTTTTTGTAAAAATTCAATGGTTGAAAAAATCAATTTTTAATGTTCTTAACTTTCCAAAAAGTAGGCTCCAGAAAAAGTATAGCCTTTGACAATTGAATTAAAAACTGCTTCTAAATAAAAAAAATATAGTTTGCAGTTAATTGAAATTGAAACTAATTCAATAAAAAATTACTCGTTTCGTTAAAAAATTTACTTATTTTGTTAGTTTGTTAAAACTTCATTTCTTTGATTAAAACTTAAAACATTTTCCTTAAATATAGCTTTTTTTATAAGAAATAATTTTGGTTGAATCTGAAAATTCTTAATCGAAAACTAATCTTTTCAGGTATTTTGTTGAAAATTCAACTGTTTTGTAGAAATTTTTTTGGTTGAAAATTCGTATTTTTGGTTGAAAATTCAATTTTTTCGTCAGGCAATTAAACTATTTGGTGTAAAATTTAACTATTTGTTGAAAAATTTTACTTTTTACTTAAAAATGCTTTTACTTTGTTAAGAATAAAATATATTTTGATTTGTTAAAATATTTCATTTTTAGTTGAAAATTGATAGTTTTCATTTTTTTCAACTATTTGGTTGAAAATTCAGCTTTTTTCGTTGAAAATTAATTTATTTTGAATGTAATTCCTATTTTCTGGTCAAATATTATTTTCTTCGTTCAAAAATGCACTATTTGGCTGTATGTTGAACTATTTTCTTGAAAATTTATAATTATACTTGAAAAATCATCTTTTCGTTTAAAATTCAGAAATTTTTTTAATATTTTAATTTAAGAATTGGTTAAAAGACTATTCTTTTTGGTCAAAAATACAATTCCTGAATTAAAGCTTAATGGATTTTGGTCGAAAAGTAAATTACGTGGTTGGAAATGCCCTTTTTTCAAAAAAATCATATTATTTGTTCAAAATTCCTAATTTTTGGTTAAAAATTGAACGATTTTGTTATAAAACTGAAATTTTCAGTTCGAACTTAAATTATTTGTTAAGATACTTAACTATTTTGTTTAAAATTTGTTCAGTGTTATTTTTAAAAAAACTATTTGGTTTTGTCGAACTATTTCATTTTTGGTTTGAAATTTATTGTTTTTAATTTAAAAATTTAACTATTCAGTTGAAAATTTATTTTTTCAAGTTAAACCTAATTTATTTTGTTTTTAATTCGTACTTAATGGTGGAAAGTCAATCTTCTTGTTTAAAAAATCCACTATTTTCTCTCTTTTTTTAATTCTTTACATATTTTATTATTTTAATTTGAAAATTGGTTAAATGACAATCCTATTTGGTCAAAAATGTAATTTCTTGATTAAAATTTAATTGGTTTTGGTCGAGGATTTAATTACTTGATTTAAAATTAAACTATTTTGTAGAAAATTTGCGGAACTATTTAGTTAGAAATTAAACTACTTGCTAAAGTATTTAATTATTCAGTTAAATTTTTTGTGTAACAAATTAATTTTTTATCTGAAAATTTCATAATTCCATGTTTGGTTTAAAATTTATATTTTATATATTAAAAATTCGACTCTCTGCTAGAAAGTTTACTTAATTTTTTTAAATTTATTTTTTTGTCATAAAAAATTAAACTATTTGGTTTAAATTTTATCTTTTTTAATTCATAATTCAAATAATTTTTTTTAAATTCATATAGTTTGTTTATAATTCATTTCTTTTTCGGTTCAAAAGGCAGTATTTAGTTGAATGTTAAATGCATTTTTGAAAATATTTTTGTTAAAAAATTTGTATTTTTTCATTGAAAAATAATTTTTATCTTAAAAATTCGACAGCTTGGGTAAAAATATATTCTTCTTATCTGAAAAATCATCTATTTGGTTAACAATTAAACTATTTTCTTATAAATTTTTCTTTTTCGTTGGATATTGGATATTGGATTTCGTTGGATTCTGTCTTGTTGTAGGAAATTAATCTTCTACTCTCTTTAAAAAATTCGTCTTCTTGGCTTTTGTTTTCCTACCTTTTTCTTCAAACACCATAATTTTTGTTTTATTTCAGTTAAATTTGAGGCCCATGTTCTTCATGCCTGTATTCAGCTTACTCAACATTATCTAACCCACGTACCCTCACTGTCTCGAGATCCACACTTTGGCCGAAGAGGGCCACTCCTAGACACTTGCCAACGATTATTATAAATAGTAATGAGGTCACAACTTTATCATCTGCGATAGCTAACCCACGTACACACACTGTCTGGAGATCCACACCTTTTCTGTCAAAGATGTCCTCTTTTAGAAACTTGTCCATAAATATAATAAATAGCCATGAGGTCATAATGTATCCTTGTTGATTGACTCTGCCATAACAACCCCATTATCTGTGAACGCTAACCCACGTACCCTCATCAGTATAAATCAATCATTCTAAATCGAAAGCCTTTAAAATAGTGCAAATTACCATTTTTAACTAAAAAAACTAATAAAGTAACATAAGCCAAATCATTAGGAATTAAAAATATTTCAATTCTGGTCTTCTCTGACTAAAATAAGGATCCTGTCCATGACTCAATGGATACACTCTTGGGAAAACAAGTCAGCACCTCAGAAATTTGCATGAAATAAGTTAGTGATGAAATTATAGATATATTAAAAAGCTATAATTGAGCAGCTGTAAATTGTATATGAATGGCCATTTTTTCAGGTCCATTGATATGTGGCCTGTCTCACGGAGGCTCCTTTTTACGTTCAGAGGATTCTGAAAGACATAAACGACGGTCCAGGAGCGAGATAAAGATACTATCTCAAAAGAGCCAAATCTTAAGGCGGGACTCTTTTTAATAATCTCGAAGGTCGACCTGAGTCGTAGGATTTCCGGTCGCACGATCGTAACGGTCAAAATAATTAATGTCCCTGAAACAAAGCAGGATATTTAAATTTAAAGCTCTCTCACTTCACCAGGCCTCAGCATAACTTTCATATCGTATGACTCGATGAAATGCAACATTAATTGCAGTCGCCGTATGGGTACCTGAACGATCGGACATGCAATGTATCCGATATCAAGTTTGAGTTATGCTCTATTTCTATTATCCTATCCCGAGTCGAAGAGGCTTCTTTTGTTTTCAACATTTTTATTGAGTTGGAAAGAAGGCAATTTTTTCCCAAATTTTTATATACTGGAAAAACCACTTTTTTCATTTTTAGAATTTCTATTGAGTTGGAAGAGAGCACATTTTGGTTTTAATATTTCCTGAATTGGAACAGGGCTTTTTTTATTGTAAAGATTTTTATCAAGTTGGAAGGAAGGGAATTTTTGGTATGCAATATTTTCTAAACTGGAAAAGAAGCTTCTTTTGTTTTCAAAATTTTTATTGAGTTGGAAGGAAGGGATTTTTTTTCCAAATTTTTGTAAATTGGAGAAACCTCTTTTTTTCATTGTTGAAATTTTTATTGATTTGGAAGAGAGCACATTTTGGTTTTAATATTTCCTGAATTGGAAGAGGACCATTTTTTTATTTTTAAGATTTTTATCAAGTTGGAAGAAAGGAAATTTTTGGTTTACAATTTTTTCTAAACTAGAAGAGGAACATTTCCTTTATTTTTAAGATTTTATATAAGTAGGAAAAAGGGAAATTACTTTAAATTATTTATTTTTCCATATTTTTATAAATTGGAAAAACCACTTTTTTCCATTTTTAGAATTTTTATTAATTTGGAAGAGAGCAAATTTTGGTTTTAATATTTCCTGAATTGAAAGAGAGCCGTTTTCTTGTTTTTAAGATTTTTATCGAGTCTGAAGAGAGGAAATTTTTTTCTCGACTTTTTTTAGGGAAAGGGGTAATTCGTTTAAAAAATTTTTTGTAATGTGAAAGAGGCACTTTTTTATCGATTTTTATTGAATCATAAAAAAGGAAATTGCAGTTTTAATATTTTCTAAATTGGAAGAGGAGCATTTCTTTTATTTTCAAGAATTTATTTAAGTAGGAAAAGGGAAAATTAACAAAAAAATTTGTGTGAAGTGGAAGAGGCACTTTTTTTAACGATTTTTATTGAATCATAAAAAAGGAAATTGCAGTTTTAATATTTTCTAAATTGGAAGAGGACCATTTCTTTTATTTTTAAAATTTTATTTAAGTAGGAAAAGGGGAAATTTTTTTAAAAAATTTTCGTGAATTGGAAAAGGCACATATTTTTTTAACGATTTTTATTAAATCATAAAAAAGAAACTTGCAGTTTTAATATTCTCTGAATTGGAAGAGGAGTATTTTTTTTTTATTTTTAAGATTTTATTTAAGTATGAAAAGGGAAAATTAAAAAAAAAATTTTTGTAAAGTGGAAGAGGCACTTTTTTTTAACAATTTTTATTGAATCATAAAAAAGGAAATTGCAGTTTTAATATTTTCGAAATTGGAAGAGGAGCATTTCTTTTATTTTTAAAATTTTATTTAAGGAGGAAAAGGGGAAATTTAAAAAAAAAAAATTTCGTAAATTAGAAAAGGCACTTATTTTTTTAACGATTTTTATTGAATCATAAAAAAAGAAACTTGCAGTTTTAATATTCTCTGAATTGGAAGAGGAGCATTTTTTATTTTTAAGAGTTTTATCAAGTTGGAAGAAAGGAAATTATTGGTTTACAATTTTTTCTAAACTGGAAGAGGAACATTTCTTTTATTTTTAAGATTTTACTTAAGTAGGAAAAAGGGAAATTTTTGTTTTCAAGTTTTTTTAAAGTGGAAAAGGCACTTATTTTTTTAAAGATTTTTATTGAATCATAAAAAAGAAAATTGCAGTTTTAATATTTTCTGAATTGGAAGAGGAGTATTTTTTTATTTTTAAGATTTTATTTGAGTAGGAAAAGGGTAAATTAAAAAAAAAAAAATTTTTGTAAAGTGGAAGAGGCACTTTATTTAACGATTTTTATTGAATCAGAAAAAATAGAATTGCAGTTTTAATATTTTTTAAATTGGAAGAGGAGCATTTTATTATTTTTAGTATTTTTATCAAGTTGGAAGAGAAGAAATTGTTGGTATACAATTATTTATTAACTGGAAAAGGAAAATTTCTTTTACTTTTAAGATTTTATTTAAGTAGGAAAATCAAAAGAAATACGTTTTCAACAAACCAGTTGAATTTGCAACCAAATATTTAAATTTTCAACAAAAATACGACATCTCAACGAAAAATGTTATAGTTCATATTTAAAAAAAATGGTTTACTTTTTAAGAAAGGGATTACATTTTGTAAAAACTATTTCAATTTTAAACGAACCCCTAATTTTTTATTCATATATTTCAATTTTTAACCGTCAAAAATTAATTCCTAATTTAAAACTGTAAAATTTGATATTTCAACCAAAAAAAGTTGTGATTTCTACCATAAGGGACGAATTTTAAAAACAAAATGACAAATTTTCAACCAAAAACATCAATTTTCTAAAGGATTCAATTTTTAAAATATGAATTTTCAATAAAATAATTGAATTTTCTAGGTAAAAAGACGAAGGTTTTGGAAAATAGTTGACTATTAAAACCGAAAATATTAATTTTCAAAACAATAGATAATTGTAAACAAAGAAAGATAAATTTTTAACCAAGTAATTTAATTTTAGACCCAATAAATTAACTTTCAAACAAACAGTTAAATTTAGAAGCAAAAAGTTGAACAAAAAAGTTGAATTTGTAACCAAACTGTTTGATTTTAGCCTACAAAAATTAATTTTAAATTTCAACCAAAGTGATTAATTTTCTAACAAAAAAATATGAATTTTTTATAAAATAGATGTATTTTTAATCAAATGGTTCAATTATCAATTAGAAAATATCCATTTTCTATCCAAAATAGGGAAATTGAATTTGCGGTAAAAAAATTTATTTTCTACAACAAAAAACGAATTTTCATGCAAAGACTAATTTTTAACAATATATATAAAATTTTAACCAAAGAAAATAAATTTTAAACTAAAATGCTGCATTTTCAGCTGATAAAAGATCAAATTTATACTAAAAAAAGATCAATTTTCAGGCAAAATTCCAATATTCAAATGGGATAAATATCAACTTTAAAATTCCTTTTTAACGTCTAATAATCAAGTTAATGTGCAGCGGTTTATTTTGTCTCACCCTTCCCTTCAAAAAATTATAATTTTGGTTTTATTTACATTAATTTTGAGGCCAATGTAGTTCATGCTTCTAGTCATCTACGAACGCTAACCCACGTACCTTCACTTTTTGAATTCTTGATTATGTTCCTAACCTCAGATGCCGGAAATTAAAAAAAAATGTAGGTCGACACCATGTTTGTATAATTCCTAATCTTAAAAATAATTTAAAGAAAAATTTAATATAAATTTAAATATGAATAAATGCTAATAATCTTTAAGGACTCAGGCGAAAATATGTAAAGTATTATATATTATCTTCATTTGTTTTATACATTTTTTATATGAAAAAATTAAATATTATATTTAACACTTTACACTACATATAAACTACAAATAGTTTTTTCGCCTGGAGAAAAGTTCGATTTGATAAAGATTCAAATTAACTATAGAAAAATATTGTTTCTCAGAGAAGGTCAACTTGAATTTATGTTCGACAGTTGCCTGCAAATGCATGTATCATAATATATGATTATCAGATTGATAATCGAGACACTGAAAATAAACATTCATCATTTATGCATTTATGATCAAAAATCCATATTTATGTGATCAGTTCATAATTTATTAGATTCAAAGATAATACACGATGCCAATAATGATAATTATCAATTCTTTCGTAACAGAGAGAAAAAAAGTATCCAAGATTTATGCTCGGGTTGTAGTGTATGATTTTCATTTTCTTAAATTGAATTTCTATCTACAGCATAATATATCCGTTAAATAATAAAATTTATTTATTTTATAATATTTATTTTATTTATTCTTATCATAAATTAAAGAGCATTCAAAAAAAATTATTTATCCTTCATTGATAAATGTAATTTTTGACCCCCCTTCTCCCGACAAATAATATAGCCAAAAATTACTGAAGAATAAAATATTTGTTTGAGCATCAATCTTTTTTAGTCAAGAAATCAACTATTTGTTTTAAAATTTAATTCAAAATTAAAATATTTAATTAAAAATTCATGTATTTTGTTAAGAAATATTCTTTTTTAGTAGAAAAGTAATATTTTTGGTTAAAAAATAATTTTTTTTTAAAATAAAAATTAATTCATTTAATTAAAAATTTAACTATTCGGTTTCTTTCAAATTTTTTATAGACGTTTCATCATTGTAAAATTTACATTTAATAAAAATTTACTTTATTTCGCTTAACACTAATTACTCTAACTTAAAATTAAACAATGTTTTTTTGAACTTCGTTTTTTTTGTATATTTCCTTTATTGGTTAAAAAATCTTTATGGTTAAAAATTCAATCCTGCGGTTAAAAATTCATATTTTTGGTTTTATTTACCCGTTTTTTTATTGCAAATTAAAATATTTTTTGGGAAATATCAAAGATTACATTTTTTTGTTGAGATTTTAGTTTTTTATTGATGATTCATTAGTTCAGTCGAAAATTAAACTATTTGGTCGGACATTTTTTAATCCTTGGTAAAAATTATTTATTTTAACTAAATATTGCAACAATAAAATTCAATAATAAGTTTATAATAAAAAAAATGTTATAATAAAATCTGGTCTTTTTAGTTTATTTCAACTAGATGACATTTCGTCGTTTGGTAGAAAATTCATCTTTTATGGTCGAAAATTTATCTTTATTGGTTGGAAATTAACATTTTTTGTTAAAAATCCAACCGAAAACATGTGTCATCCTGTGAGTGATGTACGATGTGCTATTCGAAATCAGTATGTTATGAAACTTTAGGGCCCCTGAAAAGTGAGGGTTAGACAGCCAAACATTTTTCTGTTTTCTGTTGCACATATTTATCCTTTGATTTTTTGGGATTCAACTTTTTTCGAAAATTATAATTTTTCGTCAAAGTCTTAGCCAATACATTTTTGGTTGAGAAAGCATCTTTATGGGCTGAAAATTCGAGTATTTGATTAAAAATTAAACTACTTTATTTAAAAAATCATTCTGTTTTGGTTAAAGATTCATAATTTAATCATCACCATCATATTTTCAGGCTGAAACTTAAACTGTTTTGAAGAAAAGTCCAACCTTTTGGCTCAAAAATTTCAAATTTAGGTTGAAAATTATTTTTTTTTTTTTGGAAAATAATATTTTTTATTAATAATTAAAATATTTGGTTAAATATGAAACTATTTTGTAGAAAAAGAACTCTTTTATTGATAAACGATATTTTTGGGTTGAAAATTTAACTGTTTTTTAAATAATTCACGTTTATCTCTTCAAAATTCAGTAACTTCGTTACAAATTGATTTATTTTGTAAAACAAGCGTTTTTTTGGTAGGCCATCAACCTTCCTGGTAAAGAATCCATATTTTCGGTAGAAAATTTAGAGTCTTTTTGGTCTTACGCAACCAGGTGAAAATTCGTGTTTTTTTAGAAAATTAATCTTTTATGGTAGAAAAATTATCTTTCTTCTTTAAAAATTAACCTTTTTTGTTGAGAATTCAACTCTTGAGGTAATAAATTAACTTTTTTGGTTGAAAATTCTACTTTTATGAATAAAATTTAATTAAAAATTAAGACGTTTGATTAAAAATTCATGTATTTTGTTAAAAAATATTATTTTTCAGTAGAAAAGTAATATTTTTAGTTAAAAATTTTTTAGAAATAAAAATTAATAAATTTAACTGAGAATTATTTAAGTTGACTAAGAATTTAACTATTCCATTATCTTGTGAATTTTTTTATAGACATTCAATCCTTGTAGTTGAAATTTTATGTTTAATTGAAAATTTAACGATGTCGTTGAAAATTTACTTTATTTTGATAAAAACTAATTTGTCTAATTTAAAATTAAACAATTTTTTTTAAACCATGTTTTGTTTGTTATATTTTCTTTATTGGTTGAAAAATCTTTTTGGTTGAAACTTAAACTCTTTGGTTAAAAATTCATATTTTTGGTTTAATTTAACAGTTTTTTAAAATTAAAAATTAAAATATTTTTTTTTTAAATATCAAATATTACTTTTTTTTGAGATTTCAATTTTTGATCGAGGATTCATCAGTTTGGTTAAAAATTAAACTATTTGGTGGTACATTTCCTAATTCTTGATAAAAATTATTTATTTTAACTAAAAATTTTAACAATAAAATTTAACAATAAGTTTATGTAATATAAAAATGATATAATAAAATCTGGTTTTTTTAGTCTCATTTAACTAGCTGACATTTCGTCGTTTGGTAGAAAATTCATCTTTTATGGTCGAAAATTTATCTTTATTGGTTGGAAATTAACATTTTTTGTTAAAAATTCAACTGTTTTATTAATAATTCACTTTTAGTCTGCAAAATTGAAAAGTTTTATTGAAAATTCAAATTTTGTAGTACCTTAATCTTCTCTGTTGAAAAATCAATATTTTTGGATAAAAGTTTTATTAGTTGAGTAGATATTAATATTTTTTATTAAAAATTCAACTGCTACTTGATTCATGCTTCGAATGCAAATTAAATTTTTTTGTTAAAAATCGTTTTTTTTTTTTGTTAAAAATTAATTTTATTTATCTGAAAAATTAACTCAATTTTTGGTTTGTTGATAGTTTGACATAGAATTTATCTATGTTGTTTGAACATTTGCATTTATTTTCTTGTAATTCAATTGGTTCAAAATTCGTCTTTTGAAAGAAAAATTTATCTTTTATGTTACAAAATTTAACTATTTAAAAATTAATGTTTTTAGTTGATAATTAATCTTTGTGGCTAAGAATTCAAATATTTGTTCTTTTTTTCGTGTAATTCAACTGGTTAAAAATTATTTTTTTGGATTAAAAATTAATATTTTATGGTAAAATATTGAACTATTTTGTTAAAAGTTTAACAATTATATTGAAAGTTCCTCTTTCTGGTAAAAAATTACATTTGAAAAGTAATTTAAAAAACATAAACATAAACAGATTTTATTCCCATATTATTCTCCTTCTTGTAAAATTAACCCTGTTTTTCCTGCTTTAAGAGGGCTTCAAAATCTTTCTTTTTAAAAATTCATATTTTTGGTTTAATTTAGCAGTTAATTACTAAAAATTTAAATATTTTTTGTGTAGAAAATTAAACTATCTTGTTGGACATTTCCTAATTCTTGGTAAAAATCATTCATTTTAACTACAAATGTAATAATAAAATTTAATAATAATAATAATTTAATCATAATTTTATAATTAAAAAATGTAATAATAAAATCTGGCCTTTTCGTTTAATTCAACCAGATGAAAACTCGTCTTTTGGTACAAAATTCATCTTTTATAGTCAAAAATAATTCTTTATTGGTTGGAAATTATCTTTTTTTTATTGAAAATCCAACTTTTAGGAACAAAAATTTTTACTTAACAAAAAAATTTATTTTAAACAAACAAACATCTTTTCTACTAAAGAGTAAAGTTTTAAAACAAACACATAAGACATTAAACCAAAATTTTAACAATGTAGTTTAATTTTTACTCAAGTCGTTGGATTTTGAATTAAAAAGGATTATTTTTCAACAAAATAGTTCAACTTTTAGCCAAAGGCAAGGCTTTTCAACTAAAAATATAAATCTTCAAAAAAAACATAATTTCTCAATAATGTGATTAAATCAAATCTTTCAAACAAATTACTTGAATAGTCAAACAATGAAAAATAATTTTAACCATAAAGTTGCATTTATATGACAAAAATTAAATTTTTACTAAAAAAGATGAATTTTTAAATCAAAAAGATAAATATTCGAAGAAATAGTTAAAGATCTGTTAAAAGATGGCATTTGACTTTTTAAGATCAAGATTTCAGATTTTAAACAAAAAATAAGTTTGCATGAAAAAATTTAATTTTCAGTGCAAAAAGATGAATTTTTAATAAAAATGGATGATTTTTTAACGAATCTGTTTGATTGAAAATTTAACTCTTTTCGGAAAGTTTATCTTTTTGATCTTAAATTCAACAAATTAATATTCAACATTGTTTAAAATTAAAAATTCATCAGTTTTGAGAGAATTAGAAAATTTACTTTTTGGTGAAATTACAAATTTAAAAAAAATGTTATTGTTTTATGCAAAATTCATCTTTTTGAGTACAAAAATTCACCTTTGGGCGATAAAAATGTAACTATGTAAGAGAGAATTCAAATATTTTGTGAAAATGCATCCTTTTTGGTTAAAAATTCGTCTTTTCGGATTAAAAATTCGATTTTTTTCGTAGAAATTTAATTTTTGCAATAATAGTCATATTATTATCTTGAAAAGTCAACTGGAATCTTTTTCATATAAAAATTAAAATATTACAAACACATTATTTTTATTAAAAAAAATTTCATCTATTTCAAGAGAAATGTTATCTTTTTTGAAAAATGCAACTCTTTGGTAGAGAATTCAATAATTATTTTTTTAAAGTCATTCTTTTTGGTTAAATATTCGTCTTTTGGGATTGAAAATTAAAAAATTTATCTGTTTTAGTAGAAATTTGATTTTTTAATGAAAATGCCATTTTTTGGTTAAAAATTATTTTTCTTTGATTGAGTATTGAACTATCAAATCTTTCAAAAAAAAATTAATTGAATAGTCAAACAATGAAAAACTATTTGGTTAAAAGTTAAACTATATATATTGCAAATTCCTCTTTTTGGTGAAAAATTAGAAAAATTACCTTTTGAAAGAAATTTAACAAACATAAACATAAACATAATTCTTGGTAAAAATTAATAATTTTAACTACAAATGTAATAATAAAATTTAATAATAATAATTTAATAACAATTTTATAATACAGTCAAAAACTAATCTTTATTGGTTGGGAATTAATTTTTTTTTTGAAAATTCAACTTTTTCGTTGAAAATTCAACCGCTTTCTGAATAATTCACCTTTTTGTTCTCAAAATTTAAAAACATTGTTAAAAATTTATATTTTTGTAGAACCTTAATCTTCTGTGTAGAAGATCCATCTTCTTGGATGAAAATTTGGCTATTTGGTTAAAAATTAATTTCACTTATCTGATAAATTAACTATTCATTTTTGTTGAGAACATGCAATTTATTATTTAAGAATTTACCTATTTGGAAGAAAATTTATTCTTTTTTTTTTTAAATTTAACTTTTGAATTAGAAAATTAATGTTGTTTGTTGATAATTTGACATGGAATTCATCTATTCTGTTTAAAAATTTGTGTTTAGTTTCTTGTAATTCGATTGGTTCAAAATTCTTCAATAAGATTGAAAATTTATCTTTTATAGTACAAAATTTAACAACATGGTTCAAAGTTCAACTATTTTATTGAAAATTTCTCTTTCTTGTAAAAAATTACCTTTGGAAAGAAATTCTAAAAACATAAACTTAAGAAAGCTAAAAATATTTTGAACTCTTAGAAAATTAAAATGTTCCATATTGAATCGAATATGATACTAACAAGAATTTTATTGAAAATATTTTATTTCCATGTGTTCTCCTTCTTTTAAAAATAATCCTCTGTTCCCTATTTTGAGATAATTTTGGTATATGTTACTTTTCTTACAAAATCCATACAAAGTTAGGTTATTCCACGGGGGGGGGGGGGTTACAATAAATAAATTTAATATTTAAAGTATATATTTTGCAGTAAATAGAAAATTAATTTTAGAAAAGGAAAATCATTAAATTTAATGAACAAAAAGGTTAGAGAATACATTGCGCATTATTCAGTGGACATTTGTGGAACTAGTAATCTGTCAGTGTGGTGGCGTTTGGAACTAATAATATGCTGGTTTCAAATAAAATAATTCGATACGTCTATGTATGTATTTAATATGTTTATTTATGTATTTAAATTATACTTTGATGTAGTTTTTTTAAACTATCAGTCACTGAAATGATGTTAGAAGAAAAACATTTTAGAAGAAAGCCCTTTTGGGTAAATTTTAAATCAAGCCCACCTTGGATAGGTTAAAAAAATCGCATAAAACTATATGACGTCAAAGGTGAGCACATTTCGTAGAAAATTATGATTTGAAAGTCAAAACTAACTGCAAAATTTATTCATACGATTTAATCTCCCTACAGAGTCTGTTCTTAGATTGAATATTTAAGGAAATCGACTGGCTACAAATGTGTTTTTAAATGCTAAGGGCATAACAAGAGCAGAATTTATCAAATCTTCATAAATCGGTAATTTGTAAGTCGTGAAAACAACGTCAAGGTTTCGAATCACGAGATAGATCAATGACCTAATTCGAGGTATAGAAATAAAATTGTATCAGAACTAAGCGATTCTGAAGTTAACCGACCATTACTGAAACAGTTATGAAAAGCTAACCCACTTAAACAAAATTTTAAAATTGCAATTTGTAATTTTGGGGCCCGGTTGATACTACACATATCGAATGTACACATTATATGAACTCTACACATTAAGCAAAAACGTCGAGTCTGCACATTTAAGTCTACACATTTAAGTTTCGACGATTAACTCTACAACTTTTTATAAACGAATTTTTTAGAACTGTACGCTCCATATTAAAACTCTACACATTAATACTGTCACGAGACAAATTTTTCTGATAAAAAGGCCTACATATTAAACTGGGGACAGTAATGTTTATTTTCTTGTTGCGCTCGATATTTTTGGAAACATTATTTTTTCCAAGTTAAAAAATCTGCCCACTGCGCGGGCACATTCTCATCGCGCGCTGCGCGCGCAGCTCGCTTCACTCGCAAGTTTGAGCGCGCCTATGGTGCGCGTATATTGGATCTCGCGCTTCGCGCTCGATAATGTATTAACCTCGCGCTTCGCGCTAGGATATTTACAGTTTGTGCCCGGAATGTTTTCCCAATTATGTATTTTATTAATTATGCAGAATTGATTGATACTTTGTCTAAAACCTCTTTTAAATACCATATTTGTATGTATCTTCAATATCTTTATATTTTAAATTATGCAAGAAATTCGGTGTA
>JAAAKG020020192.1:0-20350 GCA_010014905.2 Druon quercuslanigerum | reverse complement strand
TATATAATGTATTATGCCATTAATTTGTGATATTATATATACATACATACAGTATTTGTGAACTTATCAGTAGGTTATCGAAACTACGAATTGTAGAGGGCGCGAGGAGCGTAGAAGGGTGGAGATGGTTGTATTTAATAAAAGAGCACTTGTTTTTAATGATGTACAACAGGAACCACCTATTGTATTGTATTCAGTTTTGTGTCGTAATAAAGATTTGTTAACATTCAGTGGTGGGATAAGGCAGAAACTCTGATAATTTGAAGAAAAAGGGATTATCGCCACGTGCTTGTAACGACGCCATCGGTGGGAAATCCCATATCAATAGTATTATTCGTGAATTTTTTTGGTTTCATGACCAATTCTTAATTCTGAAAGTGCAATATAACTCTCGTCAACAGAAACATAAGTACCAATGTTCTAGAATAGGCAGACAAGATCAAATTTCAGATATTTCCATCGCCTTTCCCCTTCCATCCCTTAAATGGCCTTGGGAGTGATTGTGTTCTTCGAGAAAGGAAAAATCGATATTTTCGACCGGAGAGCGTAAGTAGAAGTGCGTCGTGCCCCCTGCAATCGCGTGTGCAAAAGCTCTTAAAGAATGTTACGCGCACGACGGCCGAGGAACGATGTGCCTGCCATAAACCATCGTACAGTCGGAATCAATCTCCTGGAAACTGAAAGCCCTCTACTGACGGCAGATTCAATTATAATTTCCTACAATTCCCTGCGCGTCCTCCTAAATTCCAAGATGGCCGTTTCGACAAAATCTACAGCCGGTCGAAAATAGTTTTTGTTGCTAAACAATCGGTCTGTTCTTGTAAAAAACTATCGAAAAAGATGTGCGAAGCACTTTTCCGGAAGATCTGATAAAAAATTCGACTCCTCTGCTCACCGGCAACGTCTGAGAGGCTTGAAAGACTATCGATTTTTGTTTAAAGGATTTGCGTTCTCGAGTTTCACTTTTCCGAGACTATAAGAAACTGAAACATTTTTTGAACATTAAATGAAATACAATTTTCAAAATAAAATAAATATATATTTTTTTATATTTTATTTATGCAGCTCGAAGTAATATTGATAAACATAATTATAATTAACGGAATCCATTCATTAGCATTTCAAGTTTCCATATAGCCGGCCTGCAGCCGGCACGTTGGTTGACAGACGGTCGGGCGGGCAATATTGCCAGCAATGGCGCTTACACCGAGCTACTCATGTGCTTAAACAGTGGACCTGTCAATCTGATTGCGTGTTGGCGCATAGGGTTATATCGTGCTGACATTTTGTTATCTGGGTATCGGTAACCTAGAGAGGTATGTACCAAATAAATTGCGAGTGTTTAAACCTTTTCTTATGAAACTGCAAAATAAAAATAGTTATGTCCATTAATGAAAACTTGAGGGAGATTTTTTGAAAAATTTAGTGCGTCAATCGTTGGTAAATTACGAAGTGAAGCAACGATTATTGAAAATTTTGGTTTGGTTATACCAAGCGACCCAAACTGTAAATTAAGTGAATTCTTGCTCATTAGAATTAGAACGTTAATAAAAATATATTTTGATCTAAGGAATGTGGAATTCAAATAAATAAGTGCAAATTTAAAGCGAAAGTAAGGCTGAAATGGCTTATCAACGTTTTCAAGGTATCCATTTAGAGGAATTTAAACAGTTTGAGTGCCATAAACTGAATAACCAACTGGCAGTAAATAGTAATAGCAGTATGAAGTAATGCATTTGAATTGTCACGATTCATTGATCATACTCGTTTAGAGTAAATGTACTTCAAAGCGAAGAAGCGGAATACTTCAAGCGATTAAGTAATACCTATCAACGAATTCATGTGCGCAATGAATGATTAGATATTCAGCAGAACCAGAAAGAAGATTTAACTTAGGAAAATATATCAGTGCCAGAAAGTCTGTACATTGCTGCAGTCAACAATTTTACTCAAGATTTCGGGATCCCACATAACTAACCATCGAGAAGCAATCACCTTTCGGAGTTTCTACTCCAATACGTTCATCAAGGAAATCCACACCTCAGCATAACTGTCCACCGACAGGCACCCACATTCCAGAGTTTCTGCCCCAGTACGTTAACCTAGTAATTCAGCATAACAAAACAGCGAACAAAATTTGTCTTCTGTTGATAGATTGATGGGAATAATGATAAATGAAAATCGAAGAAGAGATGATTCATTGGAACGACTTTTGACAGGGTGATTACACCATCAGTGCCACGATTAACTAAAGAGCGGCTAGAAAATATTAATCGCATTCAAGAATTGTATAGATTTGAACAGGCAAGAGCGGTTACATTCTCAACGCGGAAAGAGAATTCATAATTCCCAAGAATCTTCTGAAACGAAAAAGGGGGAAGATCTTAAACCAACAGACGTAACAAAAAAGTAGGAAGAATCCAAGGCATCAAAATGCAAAAAGAATGATAATTCCACAGATTTAAAGGAAAAATCAGTTGTAAACAGCACTACTCGAGACCAACGGACGAATCCTGACCAAAGAACACCACTT
Source organism: Druon quercuslanigerum (assembly GCA_010014905.2). Taxonomy (NCBI): domain Eukaryota; kingdom Metazoa; phylum Arthropoda; class Insecta; order Hymenoptera; family Cynipidae; genus Druon; species Druon quercuslanigerum. The sequence goes on along the minus strand of JAAAKG020020192.1, from coordinate 17,817 downwards.
TGCAACGAAGAGGCGAAATAAAATGTTACAATTGTAATGGGTATGGCTACTTATCCAGTAATTGCCCAGAACTACATGGAACAGAAAGTTTTCAATTATGCAAGGCGAACGGAAACACTCGGAGACATTGTCCGAAAGCAACGACTGAACGAGGTGAGTTTCGCTAAATCACATACAACAACGATGATGCAATAAAGAAATATTTTAAATCCGTATTTTCGGATGACACTGGATATAATGCTTTATTGATCCCGGAAGCTCCGATTGTACTATCAGAGAATCAGCTGCTTTGAACGGAATTTACTCCATAATCCAAAGATGATCAGAATTGTGGAGTTGGGATCCTGATAACTACCGAGTATCATCAAGCGGGGTGATAGTGTGCTGAATTGCAGATGACGGAGTGATTGCGGAAGGAATTTGCCTACGAGTAGTACCTAGCGATACTCAACCAGTGGATGTCTTCATTCGGAGGTCATTTACATACTTACCTCATATCGACTATATAAAGAGCGGTGATCAGCTGATGTTTAAGGAAAACAAAAACATGCCCTTTATGAAGTTGAAAGTCGACAACATGGGTCCTATTTTATCTATGAAAGACAATATCACGATACCTCAAAACTCCATATATTTTATCAATGCAGTGGATATAAAAGAAGATTTTCTACTACCATATCTGAACTTTGGTCATTCCGATCAAAATTTTAAAAAATTACCTGATCAATGCGAAGTCACAGCAATAAATTTACTTCAACCTTTGAAAGATACAACTAAGATAACGAGGTACGAACTAGATATAGATGTGGGCAATTCAAAGGAAGTAGTCGATGATTCCTCTATAGAAACTACGCAGATTTGGGCTGTACAGATCTTATCAGGATAGAAATCAGAGAGGTACCCGACAGTAAACCCTTTTATTGCAAACCATACCGATCAAGTGACTCAGAACGCAAGAAGATTAAGGTAATCAACAAAGAATTAAAAGAAAATGGATTAATGCCTGAAACGTCTTCGCCATACAGCAGTCCAGTTATAATATTACCTAATGGATACACACAAGTTCCACTTGATAAAGCGTCGGGGAAAACCGCGATAGTCACTCCAGATGAGACAAGTGAATTCACTCGCATGATTTTTGGATTCAAAACAATGTAATTTTGTTTTATCTGGATGACGTTGTTTTGATGAGATTGTTTTGATCTCAGAGAAATACCAATTAAAGTCTTTAATGCGTTGCGCGTTGCAAAATTTACCATAAATCTGAAGAAATGTGAGTTTTTGAAAGAAAAAGTTCCTTATCTAGGACATGTAATCTCTGCTAAAGGCATCGGACCTGGAAAGATGAAATTGCGCGCTATTTTGGAGTTGCCAAACCCACTAAATATCCACGATGTAAGACTATTCTTATGCCTAGCTGGATTCTTCCGTCGATTTATTCATCATTCCGCAAAGAGGGCAGTAGCGCTATACGACTTACTTAAGTCGAACCTAACGTTCTTTTGGAACGAAAGTACTGAAAGTTGCTTTACAAACTTAAAGTAAGTTTTAGCGAGCAATAATGTACTCCAGCTATTCGATCCATCAAGGGTAACTGAGCTTCATACTGACGCGAGCACAAAAGGATTAGCGCGAATGCTTCTCCAAAAAGCTGATGATTTGAAAATGCACCCCGTGTACGCCGTCAGCAGGAGAACGAACGAAACAGAGCGATTTTACCACTCAAGTAAATTAGAGTTGATGGCAATAGTATGGGCAGTGACTCGTTTGAGAGCTCTACTAGTTAATATCAAATTTACCATTGTGACAGATTGTCGGACTCTAATCATCTTGAATGTTTATCCTACAAAGAATCCACAAATTGTAAGATGGGGATGTCTTTTAGGAGAATTCAACTTTGAGATTATGCACTGACCTGGAACCAAGCTTCCTCACGTGGATGCCTTAAGACGAGCGCCAGTCGAGAATCCAGAGGAACAAGAGGCCAAAACACTATCAATGTTCACAATAATATCTTTAGAAGACGAAGCAACCCTATATCAGTATGCAGACGAGGAGGTGAAAAGCAAGAGAGAAACTTTGATGAAACCAATAGAAGAGCTTGCTAGACGAGAAAAAGGAGATGTACAGACCTACGTTTTGAGAGAAGGTATTATTTATAAGGAGGACGGAAATATTGATTTGGGAGTTCATGGCGGCCTGGATCGCATCTTATCGAAATTGAGCCGCCACTACTACTTTCCCAAAAAATAAAAAACTATGTGTGACAACGCATTGGGGCCTATCTTCAATGTATCTTGAAGAAAACCACAATAAGTGCCCAGCCGGGAGAATTGCACCCGATTCCACCGGGTAATCGCCCTTTTGACATTGTTCATCTTGATCATCTAGAATCCTTCGTTTCAGCAGGTGGAGCATATAAATTTGTACCCGTAATCATTCATAACTTGAGCGAATATGTAACATTGGAGGCTACTTGCGTTAGAAGCACCTAATCTTCTAGTCACAGACTGTGGAACATGCTTAACGGCAAATGAATTTACCGAATTTTGCGAGAAATATGGCATTCGCAATTCTTTAAATTCACCTCGTCACGCGCAAGCTGACGGGTAGGTGGAACGGGTAAATAGAACCATAATTCCAGTTATCTTAACGAGTCGTTCAACAAGTCGACTAGTAAAAGTGCATTTAAACTCCTGTTTCGGTGCACACATAGACACGATGAAGGAAGAGACAGAGAACTTACTTTTGACAAAGAGGATATCCTAATGACGATTTTACAAGAAGCTCGTCGCAGTATTGAAGAGGCCTAACCCAAATATAAGGAATATTACGATAAACATCGCCGAATAAACGTACGCTACGATATTGGAGAAATCATCTTTATGAGAGTGAAACCAGTCTCCACGGGAGATTCAACAAAATTCCAACCGAAGTACAGAGGACCTTTAGCCGTTAACAAGGTTTTACCTAACGACAATTATGGAATTTCGGAATTAAAAGTCGTTAAGACTCGACGTCGTGATGCCAGCACAGCACATGTGAGTCAGCTTAAACCCTGGAAACCAGCTTTCGACGATTCCTTGGCGGAAACGTGAATCTTTATCATTCACAAGACGAAGAAGATGAGTGTCAACTTGAAACGAAATCTACAGAATAGCAGAAAATAAAAGAAAATGATACCACGAGTGTACTTAAGGATGAAACATCATGTTTTATAGACAATTTAAGTATTGACAGTGTTTTCGATATTATACCAGCGCGACCCAAAACGAATGTCAAAAAACCAATACGTTATGAAGCTTAAGAAACGCTTTAAGTGCGAGTCGTGATGAGCATGGCCGATTGTTAGAAGCTTTCGCGGTTTATCGAAACTACGAATTGTAGAGGGCGTAAGGATAGTAGAAAAGGGGAGATGGTTGAGAGCGTTGAGAACGTGCGGATGTGCGCTGGTGCGACGAGAGACCATTCGATTAAAAAGGCTTAAGTTTAATTATGTTCAAGAGGGACCATCTGTTGTATTGTATTCAGTTTTGTCCCTTAATAAAGAAATTTTAACCTGCCCCATTTCCTTTATCATTATTTTCTAATGATGGATGCGCAAAAGCGTCAAATCTTCTCTCCACAAAGCTTTCTGGCCTCTCACAGATGGCACGAATTTTTGAAGTAGCATCCATGTCATAAATGGTGGCTGTATATTACATAGATTCGTATGGCATCGCAGCGAATCTTCTGCATCAATCGGTGTGAACTGCGTACAGTACGTACAGGCACACTATGGTGCAAATGCAATTGTTGTTTTTGATGGATATCCATCTGATGCAGCCAGAAAGAGCACAAGGAGTGCTGAAAGATTAAGTTGGTCAGAAAACATACTGCGATAGGCCATTCATTTTTTAGAGTCGATAAAATCCATTTGATATCAATGCTGAAAAATAAGTTCGAGGATTCTAACTTTACAGTGAAGCAAGCTGCGTGAGATGCAGACACACTGATCTTCAACACATCGATCAGTATGTCTCCATCATTTAACTCAGTATTCATTGTAGGTGAAGACGTATATCTTCTAGTTGTCATATATGCGTTAGAAAAAGAGCATTCAAATGTTTTCTTAAAAAAAAAAAAAAAACTAAGCAAAAGTAAGACTCATTCTTCAAATATTAAGGAAAACTGAATTTCATAAATACATTGAGAAAATTCATTTGTGCATTCTACGGAACGTCCTTAGAAAATGCCACTCTGTGCTCTCCTCGCTATCTTCATTTTCGACGTTCAGTACGAAGCAGTCAGTTTAATTTACAGACATTGCCACCAACAAGAGAAACTGCCCCACCCAACAATAATATCCATGCCTGAATGTCGAGAAAAGGATATTTTTTCGTGGGTGTTGTACCAAATTTAACGTTTCATGCATACTCGAGGAGTTCCACGGACCCTCTGGGACTGTCTGGCACCACGCTCAGGGATCATGCTGAACTCACTGTCCCTTGGCTATTTTGTAGTTTAGGACTCCGTGAACAATAATATCCCTGTCTAAAGGTAGGCGAAAGGATACTTTTCCGTCGGTGTTTCATTTTATGTCGCTTTTCATGCAGGTGAGAAAAGTTACCCCGACCCTCGATGACTTTTCGACGCCATGCTCAGGGATCATGCTGATCTCTCTGTTCCATTAATATTTTGTAGTTTGGGGTCCTGCGAACAATTATATCCATGTCCTAATCTCGAGAATAGGATACCTTTTCGAGGGGTTGAACCAAAGTTAACGTTTCAAACACACTCGAGGAGTTCTACGGACCCTTTAGAACTGTTTGGCACCACGCTCAGGGATCATTCAGAACTCTCTGTTCCTTTAATATCTTATAATTTTGGATCCCCCGAACGATAATATCCATGTCTAAAGGTCGAGAAAAGGATACTTTTTCATCGCTGTTGCATCGTATGTCGCTTTTCTTGTAGGTGAGATGAGTTACACCGACCCCTGAGGACTGTTTGACACCATGCTCAGGGATCATGCCAAACTCTCTGTTCCATTGATATTTTGTATTTTAGGGTCCCCTGATTGATAATATCTAGAACTTAAAGTTGAGAGATGGATAGTTTTTTGTAGGGGTTGCATCGTAGGTTGCCTTTCATGTACTTATTTAATCTAATTAAATAGGTCCAGTTAACCACATCATCAAGACTAAAGTATGAGAAGTCAGTCTGGGGGTATTCTAACTACTGTAAAAAAAACTAATTCGTAGTTTTTGGGTTAGGCTAACACAATCTGCATTTGATTGAACATTACCAATTATGTACGTACTTATTCAAACTAATTAATCAGGTCCTGTCATTTGCAGATGGTGGACAACTGTGCATGACTCCATCTGTGCACATCGGTGGCCATAGGCACAACTGTGCACGTTGTTGGCCACAGGCACAGCTGTGCACCAGGCCGTCTGTGCACCTTTACATTTCAACGTGCACAGATGGGACATTGCCAACTGAGCACGTCTAAATGTCTAAATGACTAAATAAAATAAAAAATAAAATAAAAATAATATGAAATGACTAAATTTCGACGTGTACAGATGGTACCCTACTAAGGGTTCACGTGCACAGATGGCAAACTTCCAACTGCACGTCGAAATGTAGACGTGCACAGATGGCCCGGCGCCAACAACGTGCACAGTTGTACCTGTGATCATCTACGTGCACACACGGGCTCGTGCACAGTTGTAACCTTCCCGTCAATTACGCCGTCTAGACTAAACTACGGGGATGGTAAGTGCCGTAAGTCACGTTTCAATTTGATTAAAAAATATGCATGTAATATTTTGATTGTCAATTTCCAAACTGTTTAGATTATGTATGTCCTTTTTTGAAAGAATCTTTTTAGTTTACTCTTGAAACAAATTCTGCATTAAGATTCTATTTTTTATGCCAGGGGCAATGTTTGTTTGATAGTGGAGTCATGTTTCTAAAAAGGAACGCTAAAGAATTTCCCTATACCTGGAATTTAGTCATGTCGCCCGTCAGAATAAGTTTCTATGTACGTGCAATCGCCTTACAGCCACGACCGATGGTACACATATCTGATGCAGAAAATGAGCGAAAACAAAGAATTGCAATTTATCGTCGCGCTGAACATGAAATTGCTCCTCAAGAGATTGATGAAAATACAAGGATATGCCTGAACTGCAATCGAAACATTAATATGAAGATGAATGATTTAGCACATGATCCTGATTGTCTGACACTCAATGTTTTAAAACAAAGAAGTAATAGTTCTTGTATATTTTGTAACAGAATGCAAGATGTGACCAGGTTGTCGGTGAAATGTAGGGTTAATGTTTATGTAAAAAAAATGTACGTACCGGAATCAACTCGTTCTTGCCCTGAACATTTGGATGTGAGTGGCTTTATACCAAACGTCCAGGTGCAAGGTTTTTTTTTGCAATAGGCCTTATCGCTTGTCTGGTGTCTAGTTGCAATATTTTTTGGAAGGCCTACGTGAATTATCGAAGATTTATGAGCCTGATTGTAATAATGAAGAAACATTTTCAGAGAAATAGTTTAATTCAATCAGTCCCATAACACGCTATCAATACAGGGATTTATATACGTAATGCGATGCTGTACGTGATGCTGCACAGGATCGATGAGTATATCGCTGTATTGGTAAAAAGGATTTGATGATATTTTTGCGTAAGTTTCGCCCAAAAACATCGGGTTGATGGCTATAACACGGGAGCAGTATATACAGATACTTTTAACGGACCTCGCAAATGAACTTTATAATCCAATCAATTACGCTAGCCGTAGTTATAGCTCCAGAGGGCTATATTTTCTATATGCATGGCCCTAATTTTCTGACTCTCGAAATAACGATGCTGTCATGCCCTACCGCTTCTTGAAAATCTTGTTATCAACCGTAAAATGTCACCTCTGTTAGTTCGTGGACAAAGGCAATTTGATACAGAAGAAGTAAATAACTCAAGATTGGTCACTAAGACAAGTTGGATCGTAGAGGGACGGAATGGCCACATAAAAACTGTTTTTAAGTTCTTCGGAAATCTAATGAACATGAACCATATAATTAATATCGGCGATTTTTACCGTATTGCTGGGGCGATCATTAAGAATTATCGTCCTTGCATACAGAAGGCTGAAGCGACCGTAGACTTCGCCCAAACAATGTTTCGAAAATCACGTAAACCCAACGTCGTCCAGGCCATAGTTACAATTGATAACCTGCATACCAGAAATGCCAGATGGATTCATCTTAATAAACACCAAGAACCTTATTTCCCTAGGCTGGATTTGAATTATCTGAAGGTATTGGGGGTAGGAATCTATCAGCTGAATCTAGTAGGAGCTTACATCCAAGATGAGTTTGACAGGGAGCGAATGGAAAATTTGGATGATCCCTGAGCGTGGTGCTAAACAATCCTAGAGGGCCCGTGGAACTCCTCTAGTGTGCATGCAACTTTAGCTTTGGTACAGCACCCTAGAAAAAGTATCCTTTTCTCGACATTAAGACATGGATATTATTATTTGGGGGATCCTAAACTACAAAATATCAAAGGAACAGTGAGTTTGGCATGTTCCCTGAGCGTAGTGCCAAACAGTCTTCGGGGGACCGTGGAACTCCTCTCGCGTCCATGAAAAGTGACATTTGGTCCTTCCTATCACGAAACCTGACGTTTTTTGGACACAGTGTCTAAGGACTTAATTTGATCAGGATATTATAAACTACATTGTACTACAGTTTCAGCCAATTTGATCGGGACCATATTTTCCATAGCTATGTGCGGAATCCTTTATTTATAACAAAAGTGATAGGAAATTTTATGCTCTACAACTTTCTACAAAACTAGTTTTGCTCTAAAGTGCATTGGAAACGGGATATTTGCGAAAAAAGTTATTTTTGGAGTCATTATTTGTAATTTGTCATCTTTTTTGGGTTTTGATTAGGACCCCAAAATAAAGATAATTGCCAAATTTGGCCTCGTCCCGACCTTTTGGGACCTCAAACTACATATTGACTGGACTAATAGTGAAAATTCCACGCCAATTGGGACTGAAATAGAATGAATCATAATGGGACGGAATCAGTCGAAAACAGATTTCGCATTCCGTTCGTGATCGATCGAAATAATTTGGAGTAAATCCGATTTAAATAAAGTGAATTTCTTTCTGCAACCTCCACCATAGGGTAGTGAATAACATTGCATTCTGTAAAGGGAGTGTCTCTAGTACAAGGGGTTATCAAGGTACAGATACCAGTTTTTATTACGTCTTAAACTACCGGCTTTTTTCAATAATTCGTATCTTCTAATAAAGTTATACGATTTAACTTTTATTTTAGGATGTTTTCAAAGTGATTATTGTGAGGTTTACAAAAAAAAAATTTGTATAAAAAAGTTAATTTCACTTCGATTTTTTCTTTTAAAATCTTTTTGAAGTTTTTCTCCAAATGCAACCCTTTTTAATCTGTTGCAATCAAAATGGAAGAAATACCAAACATTCAAGCACCGCACCAGTGAGATTTGATGAATCCATAGCTCACTATGAGATTCTTGCACATAAGCCTTATGCCTTATCATCATTTAACAAAAGTGATGAGATTTGAACTGCTGTGCAGCAAGAAGATTTATGTATACTGCCTAGCAAGAGTTCACATCATGTGCATGGAAGATTGACTAGGGCTGATAAGACTTACAGCTGTTACTAGTACAACTGTAGTGAACAATTCGATCTGATATCTGTTTGATGAAGTTGGCTATGATCTCAATGGTATTGAGATTGATCTTTGCAAGAATTTCGGTTTCTCTATCACCATAATTAGTTACGTCTCACATAACCATGGAAAAATTTATGTTATGGAGAATGATGAAAGGCTCGACATCCCACAACGAATAAATCGTATTATTAGTGACGAGGAATACTTTAATCTGACTGTACCGTTCAGTATGATTTTTAGATTTTCTGAAAATTATCGAAAACAAACTGTAAACGAAAAGCATGAACTTATTCAGAAAAAATGCAAGTAATTCCAGATACAGCCGATACAAATCTGTTTTTCCTTTCTTCGACCGTTATAAATTTTCATGAAACGTTTCAGCAAATTATCGCGAATATGGTCGGTCTCACATGTAAATAACATATTTATTTAAAAAAAACAAATCATCTACGTGTCGATCAACAATGCGGGTATTTTTGAAGAGTCGATGAAAACAAATCTATAATTAAAAAAGAACATAAATTCTACAAACATAAGAGTAAAATAGTAATTGTCATACCTGAGTAAAAAAAAATATAAGTGTTTATAAAAATACAGGGTTGTCATAACATTCATGGAAATTTCATCACCTTCTTCATTTCGATAACATAAAAATTTTGGCTAAAGAAAATAATACTTTTAAAAGACAAATCTTCAAATCAATTTATATTAATGAATATATGAAAAATTCAATAAAGGACTCCACACAATTTACATTAAAATCCGGTCCGGTCAAATTGGTACTAGTCCAAAAAATGAAAAGTTTTCGAGATAGGTGGTGCAGATTTTTCAATAAACTGTGATCAGCGCAATCACTGACAATACTAGAAACACTGGTAAGACCAGTCCAGCTAATAAGGGCAACAAAATGGGGCTGTCTTGGTAATAATAGGTGAAATCATGGTTCTGTTCTGGCAATGTAAATACGGTTAAAAATATTACATGTCGAGGACAGTTCAGTCAATGAAAACAAGACTGTCCAGTTTTCCTTTGAAAATTGGACTGATCCACAGTCTTGTATTCATTGACTGAACTGTCTTCCACCTTTAATATTTCTAACAGTATTTACATTGCCAGGATAGCGCTACTTTGTTTCCCTTATTAGATGGACTGGTCTTACCAGTGTTTCTAGTATTGCCAGTGATTGTGCTGATCACAGTTTATTGAAAAATCTGCACCTCATCTTCAATTTTCAAGCGGGACATTAGATTCGCCTGTGGTCACATTTTTCTTGTTCAGCCCCACCTATTTCGAAAACTTTTCATTTTTTGGACTAGTACCCATTTGGATTTTTTGATCCAATGCATTATGAATTAGCTTTTCATTTTAAGTCTTACTAGTGAATACAGCAATATTTTATGTAAAATAAAAATTTCTCCTTGTCACCTCCATAATTATTGTCCTTCTTATCACTGAATTTTATCGTCCGTCTGTAAACAGTAGAGGAGTTATAATGTGACAATTTTTATCAATTATTGGAGCCTCCGAAAAATGTTTGAGGCTTCAATTGAGAAAAATGATTATTTTTACTATTTAAAAAAAATGTATTTTTTATCAACAACTAAATGTTTTTTGACTTAGGTATAACAATAACTATTTTAGTTTTATGTTTGTAGAAAATGTGTTTTAATATTGGCATAAATTATGTGACTTAAATTGGCTTCCTTTTTGAATCATATATTGGTTTTTATCGATTCCTGAGAAAGCCCCGCAGTGTTGGTCGAAACGTAGAGGATTTCGTTTTTGGAAAATAAATATGTTTTTTACATGTTTTTCAAAAATATTTTATTTTACTTCAGGTTGACCGTAAAGCCGACCATATGAGCGATAATTTGCTGAAGTATTCCATGATAATTCTAAGAAGATCACACAGCTGCTTGAATTCTATTATTAAAGCACGATGGCAGCGAGGAAACGAAGACGAATTTAGAATCTCAATTTATAAAGTGGAGTGAATGGTAATATCATATTTAATGGCTTCAGATAAGCAAAAGATACCGTTGCTGAACTTTATAGATATAGATTGTCTGATCCACTGCTCCCCACCACCTCGTGACATATATGGACTGTGAAAACGTTAACTCAGATGGAAAACCTACGTTGCATGATACTGAGTTTTGCAGGCAGGTAGAAAGGATACCCGGAGAATAATGGTCATCTAGATCTGCAGACAGACTATGTCTGAGGCGCAACTATAGGACAGCCCTGGGAACCGGATAAAGCGACTATTTCTAGAAGGTTAAAACAAAAGGTTCAAATCGAGTATCTTGAATTACCGACTTGATCATCTCGGACAGACGATTCGAACGTCATAGAGAGTCGAACTGATGATCACAAAAGGCTAAAGGATAAAGGATCGAATCGCTCCTCACAGGGGATCAATTTAATCATCTCAGATAGTCGACTTGATATCCTCGGACAGTCGACCTGGCCATGTTAGGGAGTCGATTTGATTATCCTACATTTTCTATATTTATTGTACTTTTCCTACTTATTCCAGTTTCTCTGCCCCTCCCACTTTTCTCTTACGTATAAGAGAGTGGAAATGATAAAATTATGTGAAACCTTTAAAACCTTGAAATTTATATGAAATACAATAATTATGAAAGCATTTTTTATTCTTTGTGGATAGCGAGGTGTATGATACATAATTTGAAATGCAAAAGTAGTGCACATTGACAAATGTATTGTTTGGAGCACGTGCGGCTAAGGGCGTGCCATGGCTACAGTGATTTGCACTGAATTGTAAGATTTTAAACATTGGAGTGAATTCAGAAACCAATAACCCATATCTCGTAACGTTCTGCATCATCAATGAACGCTAAAACTTTTGACTTATTTTTAGTTTAAAGCGACACGGTGAAAACAAATTGATAGCTGGACGTTCAGTTACGTCTTTAACCTAATAACTAATGTAAGGGCATTTCTCGATTCACAGTACTACCAACAGGGTAATTTGAATTTGGACCTTGGCCATATTCATTTTGCATTAATTTATGAGATGTATGCAAACTTTTAGTCACCCTACTATGGTAAAGAGTCTGCACCAAGGTTGAAGGAACGTGATTTTAAAGAATAAGCTCCTCTCAGTGGCATTGATTACTCAAAATAAAATGAGTTTCTAAAACGGGCCTCAATGGGCGTTCGTTTGGAATTTGAATCTACCATAAGTTTCCCCACCAAAACTTCAGCATTCTGTCTAATTAAGTATGACCGTATTATCCAATACTAGCCCGGTAGCGGTTGCGTAAATAAAATGATTTAAAAGGACACTGGTGGGATTAGTGTCAGTGATGGTGGGGAGAATAATACCAGTGGTGGTGCGGGTAATACCAGTCGCGTTAGGGGTAATATTAGCGGTGGTGGGGATAATAGCAGTAGTGGCCGAGAGAAAAGATATGAAAGAGACGATTTCAGTAACAGGGTTCAGTTTTAATCGAAATGGAGTTCATCGTGGACGTGCAAGACCTTAAGGAGTAACACCACTCTAGCGGCAGAAAAAAGCCTAACTTTGAAAATTATATTTTTTTAAAAGACCTTTACGAGAGGACGGTTTTCTCATAAAGTATAAGACTGGAACTGTAGAAATAGTGCACTTTTAAAGAAATAAATTGATATTTCGTCAAAAAAATTAGCAGTAAGTTGTTTATAAAAAAAGTTAACAATAAAACAAAAAACGGATACGTAATTTCGTAGAGAATGTGATTGTGAAGCTACAAAAGTCAAATTACTTTAATTATTTAAATAAAATAACATCAATTAATTACAAGATTGAAATAATCAGGGAAATAATAACGTCATGGAATAATAATATAACAATAATATAATTGATTGCACCCTCATTATGAGAAAATATGTACTATAATTTCTGACATAACCTACGACTTATCTACAGGTCACTGTTGATCCATCCTTTGACTAATGACGTTCGCTCCAAAAATTAAACAAATGTAATTTTCAATCATTAGGAACCTCTTTTGATTGTGATGTTTCCTATTTGACGATGTATCCAGTTACTTATCATAGTTGTTTCAATTTTCTTCATCAGAACCTCAATTTTTTTACTTCTAAGATTGTCTTTTTTAAGGTAACAAGAATTTTTTTACTTATGGTTGTTGTGTATGACGTGTAATTTTTTTAAATTTGCTCATTTTGTATAATGAAAATGAAAGTGATGATGATGATGAATTTGATATGAATAAAAATTTTAATACTTCCATGAGCAACACAACGCTTAAATACTTATATAAAAATTGTAAATCTTTGTTTTAACTACGTTTCCTTTATATAATTAGGTTAAGAGATTAATCTGTTAAACTAAGACCAGATTCTACATAACAAAATTAGTAATATGAAAATATAATTAGTAATATAAAATGTGACATTATTTTTTATTTTGTTATTAATTGAATGTTTAGTCGCTTCATTTGCCAGGGTCATTAGCAACTGTACTGTAGGGTTCATTTTAAACTGTAGGGTATCTGTGGAGGGAGCTTAATCCGAGATTTCCCCAAATCCGTGAAAGTGTGGTGCGCGCGACCCAACCAAATTATTTGACATGTTCACATCGTACCTGAGGTATAAAAACAGTACCAAGTTTGTCATCTGGTTAAACTTCTAGTGAAAAATAGAATTCCTTTGAAGAAGATGGATCAAAAAATAATCAGCGAGGTTGGCCGTACAAAATTAATCTGGTTTATAGCTTGACCGTACATAATTTATCACAACACCGATTTTTTAATAGTTGTAATATTTTAGTATTCTTAGAAGTTTATTATTACAATTCTTTTGGAAATTCTCGATATTAATCCGAGATATATTATGTAAATTTTTTATTTCGAATAGGAAAAGACATGTATACGAATTGTCGTAGGTATGTTATGGATCATTAGTAATTGTTTTCGATCATTTATATAATTATTCGATGGTAATAATTAGTATGATTGATAATAGCATGCGATCACTTGTCAAAGCTTTCTAGATTAACATATTAATATTACATTTTTACGGGTTTACATGTTTATAAGGACTAAACATACATTAATGTTAATAAACTAGCAAAATTATACAATTTCCTATTTTTAAATTTTAAGTGATTACAGTTTAACTATTTACATTTATTTAAGTATTATGTAATGTTTTAAATAAGTATGTGGCCAATTGCTTAGAAAAGTGCGATACCTAATAATTGAATTGCTCTGTATTAAGAAAAATGATACCTGGGAAAGTTAAGAGATTATTAGAAAAACTGGACATTTTCAAGGAAATTTTCTTTAGGATTTGAATTGACCCTCTGCATAAATAAATTTTTATAAACGAATTATTTTTTTTCAAATGCCACTTTGAGTAAAAATACAATAAATAAACATACTTATAGTTACTGAAGAATGGACGTAATTTTAAATCATTCGTGTTATAAACGTATGCGAATATGATATAGACGAAAGTGGCGACAAGAGTTAGTTAATCTATTGTTACATATATTTATACGTGCACTCACAATGCAATAATTTTCTGTCTTCTGAATTTTCTTGTTGCTGAGCAACTTTTTTTTGTGTTTTTAAAGCTTTGATCATTCTATACAACAACTTAAAGTTATTTGTTAGACATCAAGTAAATTTCCAGGTAAAAAAAGAAACCACCACACAAGGTACCACGTGAAAATCCGCGTAGAATTCCACGCGGTATCCCTGCAAAAAACGTCAGATTGAAAGGCATTGCTTTCCATTCATGAGATATTCTCTTGAAATCTGCATTGCGACAACTTCGCATTGGAACGACAATACCTTTTAATGCGAGAGTTCGCATAAGTTTTAATGCTTTAATATGCGGTTGAATACGAAAAGAATAATGCGATTAAATGCGAAGCAGTGAATAGGCAATTGGTAAGTATTGAATCGCACTCATCGGATGTTCTCTGGAAGTCTGATTTTTGACAGCCTCGCACTGGAAGTTCAATACTTATGAATTCTTTTCAATCTGGCGTTTTTGGTAGAGATTCCACGTAATTCTTGCTCGTTGTATTACGTGTTTTAAAATTCCACCCGAATTTTATGTGGTATTCCTAGATTTCAAAGTGAAATTTGGGTGGAATCTGTGTTCAGAATAAATTTGGTGCTAGTAAAATTTGAAAAAAACGTAAATATTTATCACATTGAAAGTTAAAATAAATTATGTGAATGTGTGAAAAAGGTAGAAGATGCTTGGTTGAAAGGTCTTAGACCTGCTCGAGAAGACGGGCTTAAAAATATTCTGTTGCAGCCGGTTGCATTGCAGCTTGGGAGTTCTGATTGTGGGCTGTTGATCTTTGTGAACAAAAAAAGGGCGCTTCGTCTCACTTTCACTGAGTACAGTACAGTATTATTTTCGAAATGTCTTGAATTTAACATAATACTCGTTTCTACACTAAAAAATTTCAGAATAAATTATGAGACTAAATTTTAATAATTTTATAAACAGAAGATAATATAAATTGTTAGATTCTATTCATTTGCATTCTTTTTGGAATATACGCACTTCCTCCAAAAAAAGACGTTTAGATTTTCTTTAAACTGCGATAAGTTTCAACACTACAGGATCGTAATGTAGGTGAAACGCCATAAACTACTATACAGCAAGGCTGTATATCAGAATATGGGGGACAGAGGAAGTTATACGTGCAATTAGGTAAAATATTATTGCATCGAAATCAAAAGAAAATAAAGTTCGTAAATAACGAATTTGAAAGAAAATTGAAAACGCTTTACGGTGATTTAACCAATTAAAAAAACATAAATTCTACCTGTACTATTTCGAAATAACAAATATAATTCTGAATATCTCAAAACATGTATGTTCAGATTTTGATGAAATGCATAACGATGTATTGTAAGAAGAGAATATACATAATCGGTAATGCAGTGGTTATCACCATTGTAAAGCTTGTTTAATTTTCTTTTGAATACCTTAATTAAGAACCGTATTTGATTTTAGTTTCATTGCTATAATATTTAATTGAAAAATGGTCTACATGCAAAAGTTTTCGACTACCATCCCGACCGATGGTTTTGCACCGACAATAGGGTCATACAATACTATAATTTACCGTCGTTTGAATAAAATCGAAAGACCTTCTTTTTGGGTTGTGCGTATATTTGAAATAGAAAGTCTCTACAGTTTCCTACTTAATGTTTTATTTTACATTAATTATAATGCATTTACTTTCAAAGGTGGAAGCGCTTGACCTTCTAGCACCGTGCGTTGGAGAGCTTGTAGGAGGCAGTCTGCGTGAGGATAGTTATGAAAAGTTGCAATCAAAGTTACCGCCAAATCCAAACCTTGCTTGGTACTTAGAACTCCGGAAGTTTGGTAATGTGCCAACGGGTGGTTTTGGAATGGGATTCGAGAGATATTTGCAATTTATTTTAGATGTTGAAAATATTAAAGATACAATTCCTTTTCCTCGTTGGCCGCATAACTGCAATTTGTAAATAAAGTTTTGGGGGTTACTGCGAACAGGATGCTGAAGGCAGATTTCGAAATACAAGTCTTCATTCAAGAATCATCATTTGGATAATTACACTACTTTGTATAATGCTTATGTCTAACTGATTAAATGAGCAAACTTTGAATAAAAAAGTTTAATATCTCCACAGTAGAGAACACTGAAAATTTCTTTTTTATTTCGATATCCATCTTGTTAAACTTATCAACTGCATAGCAAAAATTAATATTATTAATAATCGAAAAGTCACAGAACATTGTTGGGTCGACTACGTATTTTAGGTACTACAGTGCATTGAAATTATATGTAGGTGTACAGCAGTGTTTCCACAACGTGGGATTTTTCGGCCCCCACCATCCTCGCGTATGGGAGAAATACATTCAAACGCAGTTGGACGTTGAATCGGCTCTGCTACTTGCTGCGTAGGCCAGCCTCTTGTAGAGCCGAAAATGCACGAGCATGAACCCGAGTTCCCCCGACCTGACGATTCGTTTTCGGAGGCTAACTGGCTAATATGGCTATTAGAAGAAGTTTTTAGATAAACTAAATCTTTCAGGGTGTCAAGAGAATAAAAGAATCTTCTTAGGAAAAACTTAAATGATTGTTCTAAAATTAATTTTAAGAGAAAATTGAAAAAAGGTTATGAAACATTTTTGATTATTCATGATGGGGAATTATTTAAACCAACTTATTTTTTATTATTTCCTTCAATTTAAAAAAATTACGTAAAAGATTTTGAAGCAAAGTTTTGTAATTTTCCCATATTACATCGTTTTAGAAAAATTAAGGAACATAATTCTTATTCAGCCTTCTTGTGCAATTTTCTTACAATATTTTTTTAAGTATATGTTGCTTTAAAAAATATACTTTCAAATTTGAGTAAGTTTCTGAGATTTCAGAAAATTTAAAAAGATTCAAAAATAATTAAAACTTGTAAAGATTTTAAAAGACTATTGTAAAGTTTCATCAAAATGCAAAAAAAATCTTATAGGTTTCTAGTGTTACATCCCAAAAATTATACAATTTTGATGTAAGCCAAAAAATAGGCACAAACCTATCTTATACGACGCGGGGGAACATAGAAGTACAACCAATTATACATGCGCGCATTAACGGTTCTCTCTGAGTTTGAACCTATCTATGATAACTGTACTACTTTCGGTAATATAGAAACTGTAATTGCAGACTCTAACATTATAGGATAACCATAATTGCAGACTCTAACATTATAGGATAACCATAATTATAACTATCATCAATACGAGTGTATTTATATTTTATATAGCTTCAAACTATAACAAGCTAAATGCAATTACGTTAAGTATGAATACGTACGTTTCTACATATTGAGTAATAATCTTTTAACCTTATACATCAGTTCATTATTAATGTGTAAACCACTTAGTGGAAGAACCGATATATGGTCAGACACACTGTAATGTAGCAATTACTTTATTTTTTCATGAATAATTGCAAGTGAAATTTTAGAATTTATAGATTTGACTCTAAATATTGTTACATTCGACCGTTAAATTACGGCAGCACAAATCATTTTACTTGAAGACTAAAA
>JAAAKG020020181.1:0-20350 GCA_010014905.2 Druon quercuslanigerum | reverse complement strand
AAAAATTTAAGGATGTAGTTATTGAATGCAAAAAGAAGGGGACATCTAAATTTACTGTGCGTTGCAAATCTGGTCCTGGAGCCAACAAAATTGTCGAAAACTTGGATAAAATAAACCCTAATCTCAAAGACAAATCCCTATGTTTAGAGTCACGCGTTTAGGCATAATGAGAATGTGCCTGCAGATTTCTCAATAAAGGAAATTAAAGACAGAGAGGGCAACTCAACTCCTGGTACCATAGTCCTCCTAACGTTCGATGGACAAATTTTACCACAAGATATTAAACGTTTCTTCCTTTTCCTCCGTGTTGACCCCTATGTCTCTCAACCAAAGTATGCTCCTCCTGTTACAGACACAGACATGTAAAAAGCATTTGCAAAAACCCGCGATGCTTATATTGCGGTGAAAAGCCCCATGATATAGGTCAAATCTGCCCCAAAGTTTCTGACAATCCTAAATGTCCGAATTGTAATGGACCCCATTGGGCCACTAAGAAATCTTTTTGTAAATACGTTGAAAAAAAAAATAAATTAGGAAAATCGCGGCCCATAGAAGCACTGATATTAAAAGTGCAGCTTATCTGCATATTTACGAAAAACTAAATCCTGGAGATACGGCAAACCTCCTTCATCGGCCTCTTCCCCAGCGAAACTCATCGTCAAATCTAACGACCCCTCACTTTGACTTCTCTAACTTTCCTGACTTAGGAGATGTAAGCCTTGAGCAGATAAATCAAAGTCAGAACCAGAATTTTACAGACTAGCATTATAACAATGCTCTGACTCCTAACCTATTCAGCCCTTCCCCTACCTTTATTCGAGAGAACCCAGCCCTTCTGGTAATAGAATTCTCTTGCAAAATCGACCCCTTAGTCCTCCATCTAGATCTCCTTCCCCGCCTCCCCCCTCACCTTCATTAAATAATGAAAACCTCATAAATATGATTTCATCCTTAATGGACTTACTCAAACTTTTTTCACCAATCCTCTCCCTCTTCGAAAGTGGTGGACTTGAACTAATTGTTAAATCCCTTGATTGTTTGAAAACCCAAACCCTTACATAGATAATAGACTTTCTAATATTATATATTCCTACCATTCAATAACATATTGAATTTCTACGATTTTGAAAAATTTAACAAAATTTAAGGATTTGCCAGTGGACTTGTAGAGGAATCGTAAACAAGAAAGGTACCTTGGAAAGAATTTTACATAACTACAATGTCGTATTATTGAATGAAACTTAGCTTCAAAATAAAAATACCTTCTTTCTCAAAAACTTTAATGTTATTCGAAAATATCGCACTAATCATATGGGAGGCGGTTTAATAAAAGCAATTAGGAAAGAAATTCCATTTACTCAAACTTCGGTTTACGAAGTTCCGGATTATTTGAACACACTGGCTATCTCTATCCCCTCTAATTGGGGTGAACTTATCATAATTAATTTTTATAGAAATTCTAGAGCCCCTAATAGCTCTATTGACTAGGACTTTTTCCTTAATTCCTTTTCTGGACATTTCCCCTTCATATTTATTGGAGGAGACTTTAACTGCGAGCATCAATCGTGCGGATGCGTTCTATCCTCTTCCTGTGGAAACAAACTATTAGAAGCCATAGGGAATTCTTCTCTTAGAATTCTTAATGACGGTTCTCCTACACGTTCTACGCGTCCTTCAGAAGCCAAATCAGCTATAGACCTCACTATTGTTTCAAGAAACCTCTTCCCCCTGAGTGACTGGAAGGTTGAACAGGACAAAATGAGCAGTGATCATTTCCCGATCTCTACCACCAACAAAAGGTTTTTTGGAATACCTTTCATGAAACCTTAAAAGATGTGCAATGCGATGATACACACCCTCACCTTGATCCAACTCCTTTCGTAGCACTTCAATAATATTATAACCTTTTTGACTTAATTGATAATGCCCTCCACACAGCAGGTTCAAAAATGGGAAAAAAAACATCCCGAGATCACTGAAATTCCCCACCAAGGTAGATTAAGAAATGCACCAAACTTGAAAGACAAAGAAACGCCAAACTTGGCAGACACCGCCATAGGTGCACCTATGAGAATTTTCTGGACCTTCAGAAATTTTAAGCCACTACTAAACGAACCTTCAACAGAACCAAAATTCTAGGGTTTAGATCTTATGTGATGGTCAATTTTTTTCCTACGCCCAAGTCCAAATTGGAATAGGTTATGAGGTTGCAGACTTTCATTGGATCAAGGGAATGAAAAGTACAGAATTTGTAAACGTTAGAAATAGCAAAGGGGAAATGCAATATGAGGCAGGCGGGGTTAGAGACGCTTTCAGACAGAAAAGTATGGCAGAAAATAATTAATAAGAAGAGTGTCAGTAGAGTGAACGACGCCTGAAACAAAAGACCTTGGATACTAATGGACCCAAGTGGGGAACTTCACATGACGACTTTGTAAGGATCTTCACATGGTGTGATTACTAGAGAGATTGACCAGCAACCTGGGTCGGAACATTGTTGCAGAATGAACGTGTTATTTAAATAAATAACACGAGAATTCTAGATCAATTTTAAAATTCTATAAACCCTTCCTCACACTACTCCCTTCCCGACCGAGTGAGTCACGTTGACCCCGAAAGGGAAACGGCTTAATGGTGTAATAATAATTATTATTGGCATCCAGCAGCAGGGTATTTTCATTGCTCCAACGCAATACTTTTAGTTTGTACCGTGGGGCGAGACTATGTTCCGCATTTCGAGATATAAGACAATTTGTATTTCCCTTCAAATCAGACAACAAAGTAAAATTTTGCTCCTTATCCACTTCGTTGATGTGCATCGCGATAGACATTTTTTTAAGAATTATATTTAAAAATCGCAAATACAATGAAAATTGCGCAGAATGCCATCATGGGAAAGCCCGGAAACGGAAATCGCGAATTTGCGCGAAATCGCATGAAGGGAACCATAGTGACAGGTCGTAATTTACATCACGAAGTTTGAAAAGCTTACCAATTTTTGTAAACTTACTGATTTATTTTCTTGAGCTAGTTTTTTTGATAATGAAAATTTGCGTACTGAATTGAAAATTCTGTAAGAAAAACAATTTTTTAAAATAAGTTTCAAAAATTAATTAGAAAAATTAAGCTTATCTTACATTCTCTTTAAATTCCCCAACCTTTGGTAAACTGTCGGTAATGTAATGTGTTACCTTATTCAATTATATTTAATCGAAAATTTTCGAACTTTAATTAGGGCATGTAAATAAAATGGTAGCAAAACAAAAATTTCGGCAAAATATGAAATGTTTAATGTCCAAAAGTGTTATCTTTTTATTGTCCTAGTTCAAAATGAATCAGGATAGTATTCTCGAAGTAACGTTGTTAATGATGAAGGAGAATCCTCAGAAATAGCGTTCCTTCAATAACGCCCCTTTTTTAGTTAAAGCTCTGGCTTAAGTCGCAGGTAGCAAAAGGTACCAAGAGAGTTGCTTCCTCGTAGATCGTTGAGTTAGAAGAGAGAGCTGCTCCCGATACCGTGTTCAATATATAAGGTGCATTGGTCCCACGCCATCCCCACTTATTAGCCGATGGCGCACGCAGTCGATCGCATAATCGAACGATTCGGCGAATCCTCCCTTAGCTCTATTCGGCTGTCCACTTCCGATTCAGAGGCGTATCAATATAAATGTTCGCTCGTAGCTTTATGTTTTTATTTTAATTGTGAAAATAAGACGGGCCGTATCATGTTCAAGGAAAAATTCACAGTCAATAACTTTTTATTTTGACGCCCTCAACCCCTTGTATGAAGAAATTGTTTAAATAAATAAAAATAGTTTAAACAATTAAAAAATATCCTGAAAAAATATTTTTATAATTCGTTCATTGTTTCATTAACTTGAGAAAAAACTTGGAAAAAATTGGTTAAACAAAAAAAATGGTTCAAATAATTAATTTCAAAATATGTTAGATTCGAAATATGATTATAGAAATGCATCAACTGTATGATTTATCCCGAAAAATCATGACCTTTTACTTTTTACAATTAAAAAATTCTTCAAACAAACAGTAATTGTTTAACAAAATAATAATTAGTGACACAATGATTTACAATTTTTGAATTATTGTGACTTATCGAAATAGATTCCACTTGGTCAAAAAATACAATTTATTATGGTATAAGAAAATTACTGATACCTGACTCATTAGCACCTCGGAGCAGATGTGTTTATTAGTAAAAATTCTCGGGGACTTTGTTGGATTTACCCAAGAATTCACCAATTTCCAAGTATATTTCTACGAAGCATAGTATCTGATAAAAAATAATCACACTTGCTTAAATTTGGATAATTATAAAAGTGAAACCATCTTTAATTTTCAATCTTTACATATTTCTAACCGAAAGAGAATCAATAAAGC
Organism: Druon quercuslanigerum; assembly: GCA_010014905.2. Classification (NCBI taxonomy): domain Eukaryota; kingdom Metazoa; phylum Arthropoda; class Insecta; order Hymenoptera; family Cynipidae; genus Druon; species Druon quercuslanigerum. The sequence continues at coordinate 15,952 of JAAAKG020020181.1, read as the reverse complement.
AGGCCCTATATAAAAATATTATTTTATTTTTTTCACACTGTTTTACAATTATTACTGAAGAATAACTACTAAGTTTTAAATATAACACTATATCATAATATCATGAGACATATTATTAAACGATTGAATCCGGATGACAATATAGATCCCCACAAATAACGAATAATATCGAACACTACTGATACAAAGAGATTTTCTTAATGAAACGACAGCAAAATCTGACTTTTTTATTTATTCGTAAACACAAAACCAGTCAAGTATAATTTATGAAAGTACGAGTGGAAGAATAGACAGTCGCACTCTGTCAATTGTATCAGTTCTTAAAAGAATTACAATCAGGTTCAGAATTTTCATTTTATGGTTAAGAATACAGTAGAACAAGAAACAAAAATAATACATTGGTCACAGCTCAATATTATGGAGTATTACTTCCGAACAAATTCCCTAGAGAAGGCACGAGTCATAAACATTTTTGGTAAAATTTATCCTAAAAATTAAAAACTACGAACGATTTTCTTCTCATAGCGTGATTATAGTCGTAATATATAGTCGCGAGATTCTTTAATTTCATGATAATTCTTACTCTTTGTCTTGAAGACTATGCGGCGCTTATTAGTGAAATATTATGTAAATGTTATGCGCCACGTACAGCGAGCGTTAATAAATAAATTATGAAATTTCGAGTTAACACGACAAGGCACGATTTATGAACATTTTCGATAAATCTGTGACTTAAGATGAGAAGGGCGAGTCGATAAAGTTAACTTAAAAATAAAAGAGAATACTTTTTCACTCAATATTTTCGTCTTGATACACACGTACAAAATTTTCTTTTGTTCGAAAATAGTCTAAGAGTTAAAATCTATGCACATGATTATCGTTTTCAGAGCTGAGATTTCCAACAGATTTCTCAAAGATATGTGATTATCGTGGCGGATTATCGAAAAATAGTTAAATTAAACGAAAAATAAAATCTAGAAAACGCTTACATTGCATTTTTCAGCTGTAATTCGCCAACGCTAGTTCAAATATGAGAAATATAATATTCTATATCGCATTAGTTAGGTGATTCAGGCGGAAATTATTGTCATGTGAGAGATAAAAAGGGGCAGATTAACGTTGTCGTCTGTTCGCCCAACATTGCGAACAGTAGTATTGGTTTGCGGGGGAGCCAAAAAACTGGCACTGTTCACTGCGGCATTTCCTTACAGAGTCCTTATCATCCTCAGGTAAGAGAGATGAATTGCAGAAGAAAGTTGAACTGAAAATGTGAAATTACTGCTTAGACACACAAGTTGTAGTTTAATGTACTTTTTCACTTAAAATTCGGAGTATTTTTTAATTATATTGGGAATCGTTAAACTGCGATAAGCCATCTGGTGGCAATAATCAGAACTAGAAATAGTAGGTACCATTTTAAAGATGAATTTTAATTTATATATAAAATCGTTTTTACTCTTTTTTTGTGAAGTTTGAAGTATTTGTTATGAACTTTAAATAAATATTCATCGAAAAAATGTGTCTCATATGGAATTTACAGCTGATGCAGTGAAAAAACACATTTTTTTGACAGAAATATTTTTATAAAAAAAAAGAAAGAAAATACTGCTACATAAATTAAAGAAACTTTATTTTAAGCTTATAATGCATTGAAAATTAAACGTAATAGTAAAATAATTGTTATTTTTTATAAAAACATTTTCGACAAAAATGTGTTTTTTCACTGTATAAGATGGAAAGTTGATCTAAAATGCTTTGTTGTCGATAAAGATTTATTTTTAGTATTCAATAATTTTTTAAATAGATAGAACAATAAAAAAATACTTTTATGTACAAATTAAAATTATGCTACCTACTCTTTCTAGTTCCCGTTTTTGGCACCAGATGGCGAAATGGTCGACCAGAATTCTAAACAGGCTCCTTATTTTTTTACTCAGGACAACTGTTTTAAACATTTATTTAGTATTTGTGCGTAACATATTAAATGCATTAAAAACATCTTATTTTTTTTTAATGAAAGAAAAAATCGATAGTTTCTTAATGCGCAGATAATAAAACAAAATAAAAACTTTTCTTATAACTGTATGTACCAGTCAAAATTTGACAATTTGTGGTTGGCGAAATCAAAATATTACAAATGAAAGAATTTTAAATGCAATATTTGCAATTTGCAATGCAATTTGCAATGCAATTTTAAAGGCAATAATTCAAATTTTTAATGCTACAATTTTAAATAAGAAATGGCAAAAAAACTAATTTAAAAAAAACATTGAAGAGTTCAGAAACGAAAATTTGAAGAATTCAAAATTAAAGAGTTTGAAATAGGAAGCAGATGAATGTGAACACTTCAAAATATCGAAGCCCTAAAAGCGAAAGAATTTCTATTTTCTAAACCTAAAAATTCGACTTTGACAATTTAAGTATTACGCATTGTAAAGTGAACACTTTTTTATTTTAAGTTAACATGCACCATTGCAAACTCCAAGCATTCAAAATGTAACGATTTTTGACATTATTTATTTAGAATAATACACAATAAAAAGGTTTAAGGATTTCAAAATCTTAAAAATTTTTAAGTTATCAAAACGAAACTCGAATAATTTTAAATTCAATTACAGAGCTCTTTTAATTACTCTCATTTAAAAAAATGCATCTTTATCATAATTATCTACCGGGAGAAACGAGAGAAAAATGCAAAATAAAAATTTAAGAAATAGTGGCCACCCTGGTTAAGGATACTCATATAAGCGAAATTAAATGGCTTTAATAAGAAATTATTAATTTTATCAGTGTGTAAACTCTTTTATTTTATTGTGTACTTATACAATGATTTGAATTATCAACATATCAAACTGATTACTTTCCCTTCTGTTTTCAAGAAACCTCACATTCTCAACTTTTTCGCGGTTTTTTGCTCAAATTCGAAATGGATTAATACAATCCCGTAAGATAATTAAACTGTCTTTCGTCAAATATTAATGAAATTTTGTTAAAATCTCAAATTCTTCTTTGAAAAATTAATTAATTTGTTAACAATTCATCTTTTTTGGTCGAAAATTTTACTGTTTTGTTGAAAATTCGTCTTTTTCGCTAGGAAATTCGTCCTTCATGAATGTAAATTCAAATTTTTTGTTGAAACATATATTTTCTTTGTGAAAATTAACTTTTTTGTTGAAACATATATTTTCTTTATGGAAAATTAACTTTTTTGTTGAAAATTCAACTATCTTTTGATAAATTCGTCTTTTTGCCGTGAAAAATTTAAATATTTGGTTAAAAATAAAACTACATTGTTTACATTTTGAGCCTTTCATTGAAATTTCAACTATTTGGTTGCAAATACAAATATTTGGTTGAAAATTATTTTTTTCGGTTGAAAATTCAAATAATTGGTTGAAAATTAAACTTTTCTTGTTAAAAATTATCTTTTGTGTGTAATATTAAACTTTCCAGGTTAATAATTTAACTGCATTTTAAAGAATTCGTATTTAAAAATCGCTTTTAAACTCAAATATTTAGTCGAAGTTTATTCTTTTTTGTTTGATAATTCGACTATTTGGTTGAAAATTCAACTATTGAGCTGTATAGTTGAATTTATTTGTTAAAAAATCGTCCCTTTTGCTTGTAAGTTTTTAACTATGTATTTTGTTGGAAATGCACCTGTTTGATTGCAATTTTTTTAATTAAACTATCTGATTGGATTTTAATATTTCGAGTTTAAAAGTTAACTGTTTTGTAAACAATTTGACTTTTTAAGTTGAAGACTCAACTCTTTTCTTAAAAATTTGTCCTTGGGTTGAAAATTCAACTATTTGCTTGAAAATCTAATATATTTCGACTCGAAATCTTAGGAATTTAAAGCGTACAATATTGAATTTAATATCGTATCTATATTAATTTAATTTAAAATAATTTATTTCCATATTATTTCTCTATTGTCTTACAAAAATAACCTTTATTTCCCCTGTTTCGAGGCCACTTTGGTCTGAATTATTAAAAAATTCATAATTTCATATTCAAGTTATACAGTCTCAAATTTAAAGCCTTAATTGTTGACTAATTTCAGGTTAGTCTTCAAAAGGATCGCTCCTGAAGTTCAAAATTAATGTAAATTTTAAACTTCTTTCATTTTAAAATTTTCTAAGCAGAAACGTTTAAACTGAATGACTTTTATTAAAAAATTGTTTTAACTTTAAAGTTGATGCTGATAGTCCAAAGAATATTTAAAAATCAATAACAATTATGTACTCTTTATTCCTACAAAAATAAAGTTATTGTTTCAGTCATTCAGTGTCTGATAATATTTTTCTTGTTTATCTTTAAATATTTGATGCGACTTTTTGCTTTGCATTTCCCCGAAAATGAAGCTTTTTTCAAAACGTATGAAATATTATAAAGTATTTCGAATATTTACTTGGCGAGGTAGAGAGTTTGATCCTTATTCGAACTGGAACTCGACGGTAGTTTGCTGACACTTGCATGACTACAACTATCGCTCGATGCGTAAAATTTCGATTTTCCGGCTCCGTAATTCATCGCGGTACCCGCAAAGTCTGAATGATGATCTTTCAAATACCTACAGAAGTTCAATAGTCAATAAATCATTAATTAAATTTAAAAAAAATATTTTTAAATTTAGAATCATTGTATCTGAATCGAAATTATAAATTTCAGAGTAAATTTAAAAACGCACTTTGAGTTTAATACTGAATCTAAATTCACCTTTCTTGTGCACAATCGAGGTAATTTTGCACCATCTGGTTCTTGAGTCCGTGGCTCGTAATTTTGACTTTCACGGAGAGTACGCCTTCTCCAATTGGACCAGCGGGAGAAGACGAGGAAGAGGAAGAAGAAGAAGTGGCTGGAGGACTTTTCGGCCTCTTTGTCATTAACCACAATTTTTTACTCATAGATTTGCCGATTGATCCAAACTGTTTTGCTACACCTAAAAGCTGCTTTGCTGTTTTATTTCTATTCATGGACGAACCATCACCGTCGCAGAATCTTTCCATTTCGTCCATAGCAAGTATTTGGTACTCGCAATCCAAGTATTCCCTCACTAAAATCTCCATCTGTAGAATCAGGAAAAATTTAATCAATTTAAAGCACACAATTGATGATAGTCAAGTTATACTCTCAATGCATTTTATAAACGCAACCCAAGGCTTAATTAAAAGATGGGAGAAATACTTGGATAGAAAAAAGCTAAATTTAAATGTATAAAAGACAATCATAATGTGGTTTAGAAAATGAGAGAGAAGAAAGAAAGAATGGACTGGGAGACGGAAGGGAGTAAACTCATAAAAAGTGAAAGGAGTTAGAATGTTAGGTATATACCTTAGGACCGGGAAAAAGTAGATGGAACATATCAAGCAAGAAAGATGAGTTTTCAACCAAGTAGTTGAATTTTCATAGAAAAAAGAAACAAATATTTCAAGCAAGAATTTGCATTTACAATATAAAAATTAAAATTTTAATCGTGGGAGACGAATTTTCTACATAATAACAGAATTTTTAACCAAATAGTTGAATTTTTAACCAAATAGTTGAATTTTTAACCAAATAATCGAATTTTCAAAATAAAAAAAGATTGATCCTGAACCAAAGATAGTTGCATTTTCGAAAAAATAATTTAAATGTAAAGCCGAAAGAAAAAATGATGAATTTTCAATGAAATACTTGAGTTAAAAACAATTCTCAAAGAAACAGGTTCATTTACGACCAAATAGGTAGATTTTCAACCAAAAGAAAAAAAATTTAACAAGAGTTGAGCTTTCAAGCTAAAAATTTCCATTTTTTAGAAGACAGTTACATTTTTACCATGAAAATTGAATTTTCAACAAGAAAGTTAATTTGCAAACAAGAACGATGAATTTTTAATCAAATAGTTGAACTAAAAAAAATTATTACCCAAACAGTTGCATTTACAACCAAATAGGTGAATTATCAGCCAAGATAAATTAATTTTCAACCAGAAGAAATGTATTTTCAACATAATATTAAAATTTGCAAACAAGAGAGATATAGCTTTAATTAAATTGGCCAATTATCAAACAGAAAAATAATTAATTTAAAGATAAAAGTATAGTGACATTATCAACCAAACAGTTGAATTTCCAAATCAAAATGACGAATTATTTTGGAGACAATTGAATTTTTGACCAAAAAAGTTTAACAAAATAGTTAAATTTGCAACCAAATTTTTCAATTTTCATGCAAATAGTAGATTTTTCACTAAAATAGATGAATTCTGAACCAAACATATAATAGTATAGTTTTAACCCAAAAAGAATAAACGTTCAACAAAAATAGTTGGATCTTCATCATTTACAAACCCCAACGTCATGAAACCAAAAACCAGTTGTTTTCTTATTGGGTTCTAAAAGTCTGGTCTCTGGAAAAAGAAAGTTTTCTATGATTTTAAGATTTAAATGATATCATTAGTCGTGTCTTACGAAAGAAAAAATATTCTTTTGTATGAAAAAAAGTTTTAAACTTACGATAAATTATCGATTTAAAATTTTTTGTTGTAATTGAATTTTTTCTTACTGTTGCTTCTTAACAATTAAAACATGGCTGAATATAAATAAATAATGGCTTATTTTGCAGGGAAAACTTTCCCTGCATCTCTACTGTTTCTATAATTGAAAATAAGTAAATTACCTTCAATTATAGTGTTTTGTTTAAAAAAATCTTTGAAAAAAGGGTTTTAACTATTTAAGCCCTAAAAAAATTACTTTCAAAATTGAAAACAGTAGAGTTGTAGAGAATGTTTTCCACGATACAAGAATCCGTCATTTATCAAATTCAACCATTTTTCGAAAACTCTTAAGAAACAATAGTAAGAAAAAATCCATTGAAAAGAATATTGTTAAAATAAATGCTTTTTTCAAGTTAAAAAAAAGTTTTCATTAAAAAAAATGTTTTCGACTTGAAATAACTTCATCCTTAATATTAATTTGATTCTTAAAATGACAAAAGAAAGTTTTTTGGAAACGGGAAAAGGAAGAATTTATAAAAAGATGGGAATAGGGAAGTGAGTTTGAAGTCTGAAACTATATCATATCGCGTTTCATTTACAATGGAAGAGCATTAGTATGTGAAGCAATGATTAAAATCAAATATAAAATCCTATTTAACGTCCAATAATCAAATTAATGTGCAGAATTCCTGAAAATAAATCCAAGAATGAAACGACCAAATTTGGATAACCATCACAAAATGTTCCAATTGCAACCTGATAAAAGCAAAAGTTTTAATTAAAACAAAAATTCAATTTTTTCTGCAGTCATTTAAATTTAAAGGCTCTTGTTTCTACCTTTCATAAATTAGTATTTTTAATTACAACTTTATATTCAAGAAACTGCCTTGACCTATTTAAAAAGAAAAATACTATCCTTTCGATTTAATGATGTTGCGGTGTTGACCAGATCTCTATTATTATTTATCATTGATGTTAGTTGTTTTTCTCTACATGGTCGCAAATCAATATTGAAAAAGTATTTATTTAAGACCATCTAGAGGGAAAAATATCTTCAATTATAATTATCCCTTTGACCTTGAAAATTTGAATTATAAATTCTGAATTCATACCGTCTCTTGCGAACAAGGCAACAAATCTTGTGATGCCGTCCAATCCCAGTCAGGACCAGGATCCACGGCAAAAAGAACTGGCAACAGCTGTCCGGTTTCAGGATCAACTAAAGGTACACTAATTCCTTCTTCGTTATCCTGGCCTCTAGCAACACTGACTAACGGAGAAAAATGTGCTGAGTGATAAGCCAATAGTAAAGGAGTTCGATGACATTCGGACGGCGCCACTTCGAGAGGTAGATAAATTCCTCCAAAAGTGATGGGTGCCAAAGCTACGCCTTCGGAGTCGCGTAACATGGTTTCTGCTATGATTATGATAGGCCGTCGAAGGACGTGGGCTAGGGCCAATACGTGTACCTAGATGGAATTAAATTAAATATAAATTAGGATAACTGAGGAGGAAAAGTCGATCTAGGTGAATGTGAATGATGTAGTCACCTCTTCTAAGCTTTGGTAAGATGTATTAGTTTGATTACGCGGATTGATGGACGCCATATCTACAACGCTTTGCCATTCCTGCTGCCACTCTGCATCCGTGTAGGCCAAACCTGCCGTTGCATTTAGTGTCGTTTGTCTCCATTTCCACCTCCTAGAAGACATATTTCTTTGAATATTTTTCAGAAAAGAAGCATAGGGTTTAGAGAGAATTTATTTTATATCAAGTCATTTTCGATCACTTAAAATCCTAGATTATCTTATTCCGGGTATCCAGCGACCTTGAAAACCTGGAATTCTCCTTGACTTTTTTTTAATCCTGAAAACCTGGAAATCTCGTTGAATTTTTCGCGAGAATCTTGAATTAATTTTTTTTCTTTTAAAGCAGTTGTTATATTGTAATGTGAAAAGTAATTTAAGGGGTTAAAGCACTGTAGAATTTTCAAAAAATCGATTTTTTTTGCTTAAAAGGTGTTTTAGGGTCTTCAAAATAATATACCAAAAGATAAAGGGCGGAAAAAAAGTTTAAATGTCCAAATTTTTAATTCTGCCGCAACGCGTCTCAGGTATGACCCGATGATTTTAACAGTACCTACTCAAAAATTTCAAAGCGTTTTTCGCGAAACCAGTTTTTTTGAACTGGACTAGACCAATAGTAATAATTTTGAAGGAAAAAAACGAATGTGCGAAAAAAATGTAGAGAAAATATATTTTTTTAAATAATCAAATATTAATTAACCAATGGTAATAAATATTCCACTAGACGATTATTAATCATTTCAATTAAAAAAATACGAGAATACAGTGCTCAAAAGGTCGATTTCATGAAGGATTGAAATTTTTTGTGTTAAGGGTAGTTTACAGGTATTCGTAGGGGTGTGTTAGGGGTGTCAAATCCATATGTCTGATACATGAAATTGTTTGCTGGATAATTCTCTACAAGCCCCCATTCTTTCTCCTCACCTTTTTCAAACCCTAAAAAATTGTTCCAAAAACTCAAAAAAGTGATTTTTCCCAATGCATTTTACATGGGAAACTTCAAGTCAAAACCTGTAACTGTTAAAATAAAAAAATAAAATAAATAAAAAATTAGGTAATTTATTTTTTCGGATTTGGAATGAAATGGGGGAACACATATTATATATATTTTAATGATTTCAAATGAATACAAAATATTGCAGAAAGATTTCACAAATATTTCAAAGATTTGACAAAAATGCCATAAAAATTTAAAAAGCATACAAGAATTCTAAAGATTTCAAAAAGGTCAGTACAATAGATTTTAAATATTTTTAAAAAAATCGAAGATTTTAAGCAATTGCAAATATTTCAATAACTTCAAACGAATACGTAAAATTTAGAAAATATTTTTAAAATGATGAACTATTTCAAAAGGTTTCAACAAATTTGAGAAGATTTCAAGCGAGCACAAAACGGATATCACAAACAAAGATTTAAAAAAACTTTCACAAATGTTTCATAAAAATTTCAAAATATATAAAAAAAATTACTGAGATTTTAGATTTTAAAGAGTTCAAGGACATAAAATTTTTTACACAATTTTCAAAAAATCCTAAAAGATTTTAAGTACTTCAAGAGACTTCAACGAATTCAAAAATATTTTTAAAAAATCTGGTTTCTTTAAAAAATTTTGTCCAATAAGAAGTGAAATGGCTTATTTTTTACATATATATCAAACGATGACTTTATTATTTGATGTAAAAAAAAAGGAGATCTGGAAAAATTTCACTTCTTGACATTGAAAACCTGGAAAAGACCTTGGATTTCGTCTCTAAGAATTGCTGCACACCCTCTTATTGAAAAAATATATTAATTTTATATTTGAATTTTGAACGGCATTACAACAACAAATACACGATTTCTTTACACTTATATAGTTTTAAATTTTACTGTTTCGAAATCTGCCAGGAAATTTAAAAAAGTTTAAAATAACTAAAAATGGAGAAGAATTGTTTAAACATATAAAGAGCCGATTTTCACAAAAACCTACATTTATATTTTTTGCCAATTTTGATCTAAACTTGTACTTTTCTAGGGAAGCTTTTTTTCGTAGTCGAATTTTTGAATTTTTCTCAGAAACAACGAAAGATACAAAAAAAAAGTTTGCTCATCTAGAAAAGTTCTCCAAAAAATTCGCTTTTACAAAAGATTGACACCTTTCTTCGTTTAGGTGGAAAATTTGAACATATAGTTTTTAGGTGAAAAAAATTCTCCCTGCCTCAAAAATGGTTTAGCTTGCATACAAATGATTGACATACTACTGACACTTTATAATTCCCTTTATAATTCTAATATTAATATTACCTAAACCCGTCTGTACAATTGGTGGAAGAGTTAACACGCCTTCATTCACTTGCAATCAGACTTAAAAAATTATTATTTGAACTCGAGAAAATGGTTTTATTTTCAATCTGAAATTCATCTTCAAACGCTTTTAACTCAATTTAACATTGTTTACATTTAAAATTGTGATCATTTCCATTTTAAAAGATGCCGATTTTTACTTCAAATAACTTCTAAATTTGAAATTATCTATGGATTGATCAAATACTTCTAAATTTTGAAATTTAAATTTTTCAACGCTTTTTAGATCAATTAGTAAATTGTTTAGAATTTTCAATATGCAAACTTTCACGATTTTATATATATTTTTTGGATGCTTCCAATTATAAAATAATTAATTTCAAATGATATATTTCTTTGATCTGAAGATTTCAAATCAAACATGTTTCAATTGCAAACACTAAAAATGGGAAATTTTTTCCATTTCGACTACTTTTAATTCGAAATTTTTATATTTTTATACTTTTAATGCATCCAGTTTAAGACCGTAAAAATTTAAACTTTTCCTTTTGAAATAGTAAAACATTTCCGTTTCAAATCCTACAATTTCAATAGATTAATGTGTAGATATTCATTATTTAAGATGTTTAGTTTTTAAGAAGCTTTTACTTTAAATATTTTATATATAAAGACGTTATTATAAATTATTTATTTTTAAATACATCACATTTGAAACTGCAGAACTTTGAAAGCTTCTGGATTTAAAAATCTATCATTTCTTAAATTTGAATTTTTCACATCTTTGAAATTTTTTTAAATTGGATATACTTCAAATCTGCTATTTTAAGGAACACTTTGTTAAAATCATCATATTATTTGGTAGTTATATCATTTTATATTTTATATTTTCACGACTCAAAATATATTTAATTATTTGTTTCATTCTGAGTGGTTCAAGTTTTAGATGATTGATTTTTCAATTATTCAGTTTAATTTTTTTTATTTTTTACGTTTTACATTTGAAATTATTCACATTCGAATATTTCATTTGAATTCTTTAATTCCTCATTATTTAACGTTTTGAAGTTAAACGTTTAAATTTTCAATTTAAATGGATGTCAAATTTAAATATATTAAGCTGGAGTGATGATTCCAAATATGTTCGTTACACATAATTAAAACTTCAAATAATTAACATTTTTTTGAAAATTTTTTCAACAAAGGTCATTATAATTTTTTTAAATATTTAAATTCTTAAGTATTTATTCTGATCAGTACCAATTTTAGATTGTTTAATTTATAATGCTGCTAATTTAAACAGTTCAATTTTGAAGCTTAGAATCTAAACTTCACGAATTAAGACTATAATGTAAAAGTAATATGTACATGATTACAGTATTGTGCGTGCAATTCAATATCGTTCAATTGTACAATCATTTGAACTTATAATCGTTCACAATCACTTGGAATAAATTCCTTGTGACGTGCAAAAATTTAATTGGTGACTCTAACGCATACCTAAAAATAGCATCTCTGTATTCTCCTTCCGCAAGCATATTATGAAGGTGTTCCCGCATCGTAAGTTTTCTATCGTGAAAGCCCCAAATCCCAAGGGAGGCCGCATGTAGGAGACAATTTCCATCGCCAATAGTTGCAAGAGGCCAAAGCGCCCTCGCTCCATCGTTTTTACCTCCACACCACCAATTCAACCGTCCAGCAGCTTCTAATGATGATAAACATCCGGCTTCGAATAAATCCTTTTCCAAGAATTGACGAAATGGATCTAAGAAAAATAAACCGCAAATTAACCCTTGGCTTTTTTAAGCAACATAGCGACATTTTCATATAGTTTGCAAATATTTTAAAATTTTAAGTTGAAAATGAGTTTTTGCACATTTTACTTTAAAAACCGTGCCATTTTTGAATTTTTTGGGTATTACGGTTAATCTTGTTTTAGTTTATGCCGTTTTTTGCACTATTTCAAAATACACAAAGAAAATAATACAAAAAGGTAAAATTATTTCAATGTTTGGGAATAACAGGTACTAATGTAGTTTATTTACTATAAATGTCTTATTTTGGGTGGTTTTTTTTTGTTTTTCGGACGAAAAAAGTAATTTTAGATTTCTTTTCAAAAACTTGCCCTTTTTGTCATTTTTGAGATTTTACAGCATTTTTTGTTTCAGTGTTTTAAGTTTTATTTACTATTTCGAAACCGATAAGAACAACGAAGAAATAATTAAAAATGATGAAGCTTTCATATCTAAATTTATTTATGGCAAAGCTATTTGCCTGATAAAAAATGTAACCAGCTTTGCAGTTTTTGACGCATTATATGAGTATGTCCAATAAAATAAAAATTATTCCTTATTTGAAGAAAAAAGTAACAGTAAAATATAATAAATGTGAGAATATGCTTATATCAATTTTTCAATTTCGCTTCCACTTTTTCGGAATTTACATCAGTTGTCTTCGTTTGGACAAGTTATTTATCTTAACAATTAAAAAAAAACATGATTTTCGAAAAATCGGAAGAGGAAATAAAAGTGAAACGGTTACATAATTGTCCCCAGCAAGCCAGACTAGAATTTTGCTTCTCTCGAAATACAAATACATCCCAGGTTTAACATGTATGATAAGTTGGCATAAATATTACCAAAGACTGCGGAAAATTTACATGAAAAAATAAGTCGTTATTCTGATAAAATTTCGTGTTTTACTTTTTAAACAATTTTTAATAATTTGACCATTTTTTTACTTTTTCTTCATTTTCCTCGTCGGTTTCGAAAAACTAAAGAGAAAAACATAACAAACTAAAAAAAACTTAAAATCTCAAAAATTGTAAAAAGAACAAGGGGAATTTATGGTGGGCACACTTTTATGTAATATACCTGTTATTCCAAAAAAAGTTAGAAAAAAGGTGGGGTTTTTGAGAATTTTTGGTTTCAACAGAAGTAACTTTATTATTTTTATTTTTACTATGCACTTTGAAAGAGGGTAAAAAACTGGATAAACTGAAACTCGAAAAACTTTAATATCTCAAAAATAGGAAAAAACGTATAAGCCTAAAATGATTTTTCCTATAATTTTACTGCAATTATTGAAAATTATTATTATAGGAATAAATTGTATAAAAATATTGAAATAATGATTTCAAAATTGATAGAAACCATGAATAAATTTAAACTGAATTTATTTAGGACCAGCCGTATGAACATACAAATTTTGATATTTATGATAAAATATATGCATAAAAAATATACTAATAGTATTTAACTGTAATTATAGCGTTATTATACACAGCTTTTTAAGATGTGATAATTCTAACAAAAATCATCATTTTCGCCTATTTTCATATAATAATTCCCTGTCAACGTGAAAAAATGATAGGAAATGCATTATGAAAAAATCGTTCTAGTTCTATACTGAATTTCATATCATATTTTTTCATGTGGAAAAGATATTTAAGCCATAAAAAAGGTGAATAGGTATATATAATTTTTGAAGTTTCACTGGACTTTTTTATGTCAAAGGTGATGGGGAATTAAATTTACCTGGATAAACTGATAGGTTTGGCAAAGAGAATGTATATTCTGGGGCTTCCAATCCATCGGAGGAGGCTAATTGCAAACGTGCTTTGTTAACGAGTGCGTCGTTTTCCGTCGCACGGGAAATTCCTCTGGATAATTTTTTAGTAACTCCTCCGCCCACTTCCAAGGCATCGCTATTAGAGGTAGCCCCTGGCTCCAAACCATCGTACATGGAAAGTGCTCCACTCATACCAATATTCTATAAGGAAAAAAAAAATTTTTTTAATCAAAAATTTATTTTGAAGGTGAAAATTTCATTTTTTAATTCTATAATTTTTGAAAAGTCTGGAAAATAGGCAAGTTAAATATACATTTATTTTAATTAATTAAAAGTCTAACTGAAGCATGCCGTTTTCATTTACATATTCAAAAAATAAATCAGGGGTGCTAGAAAATCCCAATTTCGAAATTAGCTAACTTTTACCTGACCAATTTTTCATATAACTAATTTCATTTTACTGACCACTCAAATGTTTTCTGTTAGGTATACAGATAACCTTAAATGTAAGAAATCAATCATGTTAATTTCTACATTTATTTTAAATTCTTTTAGTGAAAATATGCATAATTTTAGTAGGGACCATCCGCAAATTACGTGAGGCATGCGTAAAATACTTGAATTATCAACGAAATAGTTGAGTTTTTAACTCACAACGCTTAATTTCAAACTAAAAATGGAAGAATTAAATTTTCAGTTAAAATAATTAATTGTCAACCAAGAAAAAAGGAATTTTCAATACAATAGTTTAGTTATGCACCAGTGATGAATCATTGAAAAAAATTAATTCTCAAATTTAAGTGTAAATGCAGTTCATATTTTCACCCAAATATATTTTAATTTTCAATCAAAAACAATTGACTTAAAGAAAAAAATGCGATTTTTTAACAAATTAGTTAAACACACAACCAAAAACAGACTACTTTTACACCAATAAGATAAATTTTCAATCAAAGAGTTGAATTTTAAACCAACAATGATGTTTCAGTCAATAAAGAAACAAAAAGCTCATCCAAAATGTAGAATTCTCAAGCAAAAAGGAAGAATTTTCTACAAAATGGTGGAGTTCTCAACTTAAAAAAACATTCCTTTCTTTTAAAATATGCTTTTTCTATTAGATAATTGAATTATCAACCCAAAAAAGACGAGTTTTCAACCAAATTAAAGAAAATAGTTTGAAGAAAACATTGAATTTTCAAACAAAAAAATGAATTTTTTACCAAAATGGTTTATCTGAAATAACAAAAAATGGAGTTTAAGCAAAAAATAAAATAGAATTTTTAACTAAACAGTTAAGTTTTCAATCAAACATATGCATTTTTAACCAAAAGGATAATGTTTCTACTCATGAGATCATTTTATATACCAGAAAATTCTTTTTCAACAGAATAGTTGAAATGTTACCTAAAATAGATAAATTTTGAAGTTAAAATAGAATAGTTCAATTTTCACCAATCAAATAAAATAAATTCAAAGAAATAGTAAAGTTTTTCAACGAAATACTTAAATTCGCAACAACAAAATTAAAACAAATGAGATAAATTTCAAGGATTAAAAATTATTTTCAATTCAAAAAAATTGTGGAATAAATTAATTCTTAACAAAATACATGAATTCTAAATCAATTATTTAAATTAAAAAAATCTTAAACAAAATACATGATTTTTTAACCAAATATTTAAGTTTTTAAAGGAGTTTTCAATCTAACCGTTAAATTTTCGGCCAAAGGAATGAACTTTCAACCAAAAAGGTGAATTAGTCACCAGGAAAATTAATATTTTATCTCAAAAGACAAATTTTCAAAGTAAATCAAAAATTTTCAAATTAATAGTTGAATTTTCAACTGAAGAAGGTAAACTGTTAACCAGCCATGGTGTATTTAAGTTTTCAGTATACAAATTAATTTTATAACCAGAGATGAATTTTCAACTAAAATGATGAATCTTAAACAAACGAAAAGGACTTCCGTTTCCGGTATGAAAGTGTAAAGTAGCGGGAATTGTGGTTGCTGAGAGTTTCGATAATTGTGGTG
>JAAAKG020020170.1:0-20350 GCA_010014905.2 Druon quercuslanigerum | reverse complement strand
TTAATAGGAATTTTAACGTAGAATCCGAATTTCAACTAATTAAAAATTGATTTTGCTGTTTTTTTGAGTTTTTATAGTATGCTACGGAAGGGCTACTATGTCGCTACTATATGGCTACGCTATAGAGTAGCCGTTCCGTTCACTCGGTTCGCCAGGGAGAAACCGGTTACAAGTGGCTTCTATGATTCCATAACGGGTCCCTAACCGGATTTTGTCCCCGGGTTGGAACCGAAACCTAACGGGTTCCTACCCGCATCTTGTAATATTTGCACTTGATTCCTAACCTGTTCTTAATCAGCCCCTATCCTAATTCCATCCCCGGGTTGTAACCGGCACCAAACTGGTTTGTAACTGGGTCATCATAATATTCCTACCGGTGTCTTAACCGGCCCTTAACGGTCTCTAACCGGAATTATTCGCCGGGTTCTAACCGCCACCTATGCGGGTTGTAACTGGGTCCTCAGAATATTCCTACCTGATTTTTCACCGGCTCTGACTGGTTTCTAACCGGATTTTGTTTCCGGGTTGCAACCAGTACCTAACCGGTTTCTATCCACTATACTGCGATATTTCTGCCCGATTCTTAACCAGTTCATAACCGGATTTCGTCCCCGGGTTGTAACCGTCACGTAATCGGCTTGTAACTTGATCCTAATAATATTCTTACCCGACTCTTGACCGTTCTCTAAACGGATTTTATCCTCGGATTATAACCGGCACCTAACCGGTTTCTAATCCTGCAATATTAGTATCCGATCCCTAACCGTTTCTCAACCAGCCCCTTTCCGAATTTCGTCCCCCGGTTGTAACCGCCACCTAACCGGCTTGTTTTCGATCGCCGGATAGTACCCGGTTAGAACCGGTTAAAGCACCGAGTGTCAAGTGACTTTTGGAAGCAGGATAGAGACCAGTTAAATCCTAACTTCGATCTTCGACAATATTTGATTTGTGTTCGATCGCCGGATAGAACCCCAGTTAGGACAGGTTAGAACACCCACAAGTGTCAAATACCTTCACGAACTAAATAGAGATCAGTTAGAAACTAACTTCGGTCTAACAATATTTGATTTCTATTTCCAAACGTCGGATAGTACCCGGTTAGGACCTTTTAGAGCACAGAGTGTGAAGGGTCTTTTAGAAGCCGGTTAAGGAACAGCTAGAAACTAACTTCGGTCTTCGATAATATTTGATTTCTGTTTTGCCATGGCCGGTCTTTGATAATTTTTTATTTATGTTTTCGATTGTCGGATAGTACACGTTTAGGAACCATTAGAGCACACACGATTGTCAAGTGCCTTTTAGAAGCCGGTTAGAGACCAGGTTGAAACTAAATTCGCTCTTTGAGAATATTTAATTTCTGTTCCCAACTTCTGGATTTAACTCAGTTAAAAAATATTAGAGAACACACGATTGCAAAGTGCCTTTTACGAACCGGTTAGAGACCAGTGAGAAACGTATTGCGGTATGACAATATTTGATTTCTGTTTTCGATCGCCAGATAGAACCCGTTTTCGACCGACTAATGAACACACGAGTGTCAAGTGCCTTTTAGAAGCCGGCTAAAGACCAGTTATAGAATAATTTCGGACTTCGACGATATTTGATTTCAGTTTTCGATCGCCGGATAGAATCCGGTTAGGACCAGTTGCACACACGAGTGTCAGGTGCATTTTACGAGCCGTTTAGAGACCAGTTAGACTAGCTTACTGTCCTTACCAATATTTAATTTCTGTTCCAAATTCCGGATAGAACCCAGTTAGAGACGGTAATAACAGACGAGTGTCAAGTGCCTTCTAGCAGCTGTCAGGGACCAGTTAGAAACTAACTTCAGTCTTTGATGTTATTTAATTTCTGTTCCTAAATATCGGCTAGAAGCCGGTTAAGACCGCTTAAAAGATTTTCACAATCTGTTTTCTGAAACCATATCCCATATAAGGACCGGCTGGGATACGGTTCCATTTCTGGTATTGAAATTGAGACCAGATCAGAAACGGTCTGAGACGTTTAGAAACCAAATGTGTTTCTACCCGGTCTCTATCTGATTTATAAATAGCTTTTATCTGACATTTTAAGCAGGGCTGTAGAGTATCCCTACCGTTCACTGGGTCCGCTAGGGTAGATAGGGCCCAGGGACAGTGTGGCAAAACAGTGCACCGCTCGCTGATTGGGTTCACCATTTATCTAACACTTCCGTCGCATATATAAA
Organism: Druon quercuslanigerum; assembly: GCA_010014905.2. Lineage (NCBI taxonomy): Eukaryota > Metazoa > Arthropoda > Insecta > Hymenoptera > Cynipidae > Druon > Druon quercuslanigerum. The sequence continues at coordinate 18,144 of JAAAKG020020170.1, read as the reverse complement.
TATACTGTGTAGCTTAATAGTGGAAGCCCGCAATGTGCAGTATACATACGTGATATAAACAGTGTTCAGTGTGCATCAGGATTGTTTTTTAAAGAATTTTATGCAATTGGGATAAGCAGAATCGTCAGGTAAATAGACATTAATAATTTATTGTTGTTAAATATACAAGCAGTTGAAGAAAACATTCTTCAACTGTACGCTACGGTATCCCAGCCAGGCAATGGTTTCTGGAGGAGTGCCAGAGCCCTGCAAAAACGTCGCTTTGAAAAGTAAAACAAAATTAATTTTTAATTCGCATGAATTTGTTACCTCGCTTAATGCGAGACTTCAACGCACATGCTTTACATTTAAAAGCATTCGATCGCATGAAATTGATCCACGCTTAACTTCAAGCAGCGGTCGAGATTTTTCATAATTCGCATTAAAAAGAATTGGTTGGTGTTGGCTTATTTCGAAGAATATGTTAGTAATCCAAAAGCTAATAATTATATTTTGAGGGTGCGATATCAGTGGCTGAATGGCGGCTCTTGTTTCTTAGAAGTGAAGAAAAACCGCGAGAAGAACTGAACAAGGCAAATCTCGTTGTCGCTAAGAGGGCTGGTGTGAATGTCTAATCTCTAATTATTTCAGTTCTGAATTCGATACAAGAAACACGTGCTTTCAAAAGTGTTCTTTGAATAAGGCAAAAGTTTATGTTGAAATATATGACGTAGTTTTATTTCAAGATCCTAATTTCCTATAGGTTATCACAATACACGATACTTTACCTGTGTCTTATGTCTCTACTGTGTACCTCGTAAACTGTGTATAAAGTGATAAAACTGTGAACTAAAAATGAGAAAAACTTAAGTTAAAAGAAGCATTAAAGCTTTTGACGGTGATAAGTACAGCATGTGGAAATTTAGATTACGCGCATTGTCAAGTGAACTGGATATGCTTAAAGTGAGCGATGATAAAATCCTGAATAAGCAGAGTAATGAATGGAAGAAAGCTGATAAGGTGTGAAAAGTTTGATCATTGAATATTAGTATTGAGGTTACCTAGGCACAGAACAATATAAATGAATAGACACAGGGTTTGGGAATAGTACAATTAAGTTGTAGGATTAAGTAGTTGTTAGTTATTTAACAAACTGATAGCGGCTTAAATCCGCAAGTTATGGGTATGCAAATCAAGTTACACATCCTGTAACTATTACTAGACAGCTTTATTCAAGTTAAGAAAAGTACATTGCGCTTACTTGGAGTAAATAAATTAATATAGGTCAGACATGGCCGGAGGCTTACTGTAGTGTAGCGTGGTTACGACGAGACTGAAATTCTGCTCGAAAGGCGGGAGAAACTTACGTCCCGCTTCCGTTGTCTTCACGACCACGGGTTGTGTACCTATAGATCGGAGACTCGTTCGCTCGTTCCACTCCGCTGAGTGGCGTAGTGGGGGTATTAAGACCCTACAGTACTCCCCCCTCCCCCGAGTGACGTTGCGCTAGCAACGATTTTTTAAATTCTCAGAGGTTAACGCAAAGATACTCTAAAATGTAAAGAGAAACGTGTGTTTAGTTTTAGTAATGATAATTTCGCAATGTCTATCGTGGCAATAATTGATCTGGTAAACTTAATATAAGTGCAGTTGCTTGAGAGGTTACAATTAAAATAGTATCACAAACATGCGAGATCGTTGTTTACATTAACTTTGTGTGAATTTGGTAACTATTCATGGTACCTTAAGATGTATTACTAACTTAATTTTTGCGCAATATGGATACTTAGAAAAACGTGCATCATTAAAAAGAGAGAGCGACATATCATCTCTTGTAGTTTAAATGCTTCCTAAAAAAAATTTGGTGTAAATCTTTGGCGTGCGTAATATATAAACATTGCCCTTTTTGGAAAGTATTCTTAAGATTACTTAGGTAATAATGGTAAAGTTGAAAAGTCGTAGACATTAGTTAGCGAAAGAGACTGACTTTTTTTAGCGTAATTTTTGGTGGGTGGAATTAACCTCATCGTATTTAAGATGTTCGGAGTCACAGAGGTGGTAGTGTTGGCAACGCTAGGTATCGAAATGATCTTAGATAAATCGTCGCGAAGAAAATACGCAGGCTTAACATTGTACATAGAGACCTGTTGTGTTGAACCGTCTACATCAATTTCGTATATTCTATCGGATGTGCGATTTATGATTTTGTACGGTGTACGGACGTTCTAGCGATTTCTTGGCTCTTCCAACGCGAAGAAAAACATGGGAGCTTGACTTTAGGTCCTTATGGACAAAACCTCGTTTTTTATATTTTTGACCCACCGGAACTGATTTGATCAGTCGCATATCTTTTCGAAATTCGCCTAGAAAAATTTTAGGGTCCGGAGTAAAGTCTTTCCGGAAGAACAAATTCTCCGGAAATGCGCAATGTTGTACCGTAAAGAAATTCAGCTGGAGATGAACCGATCTCCATAACGTTCGCTCTAAGGCCTAATAGGACGGTGCACAACGTTCGTGTCTAATTGCGCTCGGTATGGCACATGAGTGCTGCTTTGAGAGAGCGATGCCAACGCTCGATCATTCTGTTTGACGCTGGGTGGTATGCTGTAGTTCGGATTCTATGACATCCGGAGAGCTGCAGTAAGGCTGTGAAGAGTTGCGACTCGAACTGGGATCCTTGATCGGGGATCAAGGTCTCAGGAGCGCCAAATCTAGAGATACAGTGATCTATGAATGCACGGCATACTGTTCGCGCTTCGATGTTTTTGAGAGGGATTGCCTCTGGCCTTCGTGAAAAACGATCAATCATGGTTAGCATGTATTGATGACCATCACAGTTTGGAAGTGGCCCGACAATTTCCATGTGGACATGCCTAAATCTTCCATCCGGCGCTACGAAATCTGCCGGTGTTAAATGATTGTGGCGCGTTGTTTTAGATTGTTGGCAATCTAAGCAATTCCTGCACCATTTTGCGATATTACGATTCATGTTTGACCACACGTATCGCTTTCGAATGAGCCGATCGGATGCCTTTTTACTCGGGTGTGCCGAGTTATGAAATAAATCAAACACGCCGTTTCGGAGCGGTTCCGGTATAAAAGGGCGAAGTGTTTCTCCGTTTAGATCACAATAAAGTGATCTGTGTTCGGAGCCCTACTGAATTTTTTTTAAATTCAGTGAGCAATTTGGATCAATGGTGATACGCCTTAGTTCCTGATCATTTTCTTGAGCTTGAACGAATGCGATAAGACTCCACTCGGTGGGTAATCGTATCGACTTAACTCGAGAGAGGGAATCGGCCACGACATTGTCTGCGCCTGGGAGATATTCTAGTTGTGTTGTGTATTGGGAGATAAACGCGAGTTGTCTTTGCTCGCGCGGAGATACCGTATCGAAAGTATCGAATGGCTTCGAAAATTGCTGTAACCTCGCGATCGTACGCGCTATATGCTCGCTGTGCAGGTGAGAACTTCCTGGAGACGAAAGCTAGTGGTTTCCACTCGTCCAAGAGTTTTCTTTCGAGAGTGGACCCCGTTCCGGAGTCTGAAGCGTCTGTAATCAGGCGCATTTCGGCGTCCTCGACACGACTACCTCGGAGGATTAAGAGACTCTCGAGATCTCAGGAAAATCGGCTGAAATTTTTGCATACGGTTCAGATTTGTCTATGCTGCTCACCCCCAAGATGCTCGCGTTTTTTATGAAACCCAAACAGCTACAACCTTTGGTAGTGTCTACTAATATAGATTTGTGAAGAAATGAAACTAAGTGGTAGTGTGCCAGAAAGTCGGCTCCAATTATTGGATAAGTGGCCTCGATATACTGGAATCTTGAATTATTGTTAAAAGTTGAGGAAAATTTGAAAAAATTGTTAAAAATAAGTATGTAGTCCTAAAATTTTAGTGCTTGGCTCTACCAACCAAAGTTATTGGCAGAAATTATTTAAAAAATGAAAAAAGATCTATTTTCTTAAACAGCTTCGGGGGAAATAAATATCAACTTCAGTGTTTACAGAGGTATGTTTTAGTTTTTAATCTGTTTTGCTTTCTGAATCAAAGTTCTGTTTTTCCACTTTCAAAATTGAATGCCTGAGTAAGGTTATTTTGATTGTATTACTCGTTTTCTTGTGCAAAATATACTTTAAGGTCTCTCTGAATAAAAATTGATCAAGTTTAACTAATCACGAGTTAAATTATACAGATTCGATCAGCGAAAAGCGAGCCACCACAAATAAGTGGGAAATTAATTATGCGATAAGTTGAGATATTTCCTAATTCAATAGAGGACAGCATTTAATTGCGTGACTTTATATAATATTTTAAAAAGGTTTTGAAAATGGAAAACGTGACAAATAGAAATGCTTAGTACTCGTGAAATAACGTAATCGTACGAGAAAATATCGCAAGAGTAAAAAATGTTATCTTGTATATATCAAGTGTTATAAACATGAAGCAAGAGCGTTTACGAGTGAAAATCAATGTTAATAATGGCAGGTTTTGGTTTCGCAACAGTTTTAGGCGGAATTGTGACACTTGTTTGCCTGAATGATTTCTGATGAGTAGACGAAAAGGCTACTTTTCTTCTCTTTTGAGCAAAACGTATATCGTATATCGTATATAACTTTTAAGTTTAATCTAAATAAATATTCAATTAAAACAAATTAAGCCAACATTCATTCTGGTTAAATATGCCTTTACTGTGTTTGTCTTGACGAAGTAATCAGAATTCTGATTGTTTTAATGAGAATTTCTGGTTAATTTAGTCAAAATTGTGGTATTTTTACCATTAAAAATAGTAAGAGCATATTTATCCAGAATTCTGGTTAATTTACCCAGACATTTTTGGGAGTGATTTATCTTAGAATTAGTGAAATATTTCTTTGAATGAAAATATTTTTTGAATTGTCTCTTTCTTATTTTGTATTGAATGAAAAATATCTTCTAACTAAATGAATAAATGTTTTATTTAACAAAATAATTATTTCGTTCAAGTAAATGTTTATTTGTTATGAATTATTTAATTTTTCGAATCAAATGAAACATTTCCTTAAATTAAAAATATATATATGTGTAAACACAATGTTTTATTCATGGAAGGAAATGCTTTAGGGAGCTTTCACATATGAACTCACGCTGTATTTTAAGCTTTTTTACCTCCTCCTCCTCCCCCGTACCCCTTTTCACGCTCAATCACCCCCTATCGTTTCACGTTTTTAAAATATTTATAAAAAAGTTTTCGGAATCTTCTCAAATATGCGAATCAAACGTTACATGAACTCGGTGCGTGACATCATAATTGAACGCTTCCTTATTAGTATAAATGCATGAACTCTTATTTATATCAAAGAAATATATTTATAGCATAATTCTTATTCTTTTTAAATGAATAATTGCTTCGTTCGTCTAAACAAACCTCAAAAGTTGATTCAAGTATGTAAAAATTAATTGATCCAAAGGATCCTGATCAAGTGTACATCGGATTATAAGCCTCACTTATTCATGAGATATATGACCAGAAGTCCATTCCAAACCATAGTAGTTGCGCGTCAACCATAATTTTTCACTTTTATATTTATCAGGCAGCAATTCCGAGTAGAAGGGTGGTTCAAACGGGTAGCCCATAGGTATTATAGCCCATAGAATTATTGTGAACTTCTCGAATACCATATCGATGAAAACTGAACTCTGTTACTGAAATCATGTCTCTTTTATATATTTTCTCCCCACCGCCATTAGTATTATCCCACCTTTGACATTATCCCCACCACTACCCCCATTACTTCCATCCTTCCACAGTGAAAGTCTGTCTGTCACCTATACGTGGCACATCCCTAGGCGACGTATAGGAGAATGCTCGCTGGAAACAGGGGGTAGGTGTTAACAACCGTGCCGAGGACCGTAGCCGAAATGGATGTGACGCTCATGGAGCAGCATCATCAGCTCATGGAGCTACAAAAGAAAGTAAAGGAAATGCGAAACTTCAGCATCACAAAGGCGAATATCTGGCTTCCAGTGAGGGAAGGCCTAAAAGAGGCGAAGAGATTAGTAGATACACTCCGCGATCGCTCAATCACGAGCGAGGGGCTCTACAGGGATCTCATCGAGAACTTTGGAAGAACGGCTAGGATGAGAGCTTTGTCCAGAATGGAGAAGGTCAAAGCTGGCAAGAGTACTAGATAAAACTGCACTTAGACCAAAAAAGCCGTAGTGGCTCCCACTTCCGACGATAGGGAGCGAGAGAGAGAGGCCACCCTGAGTCTAGTGGAGGCGAGCTCTTCCAAGCCTAGGACCAAGAAGCAGAGGACTCGCGAGGCTACGGCAGTAACATCAACCCCGAGGAAGGTACCCCGAGCTCGTCCCCGTATCGAGGTCGACATCTTGGATCTCGACCCAGCCACTGAAGCAGAGGAGGTCGAGGCGGACGTGAGAAGCCACTTCGGTAAGAAATATGCTGGAGAAATTAAGATTAGCCTCACGAAAAGAATCTTCAGAGGTAATCTGAAGGCTTTCGTGGAGCTGGCAGAAGAGATAGCAGCGAGACTTTTGCGCACTGGACACTTAAAGTGGGGTGGGTGTCCTGTCGAGTACGCAAGAAGATGGAGAAGACACGGTGCTCCGCTGCCTAGGCTTCAGCCATATGGCAGCAGGTTGCAAGGGCCCAGCCTGTAAGAGGGCTTGTTGGAGATGCGGCAAAGAGGGCCATAGGGCTGCAGCATGCGAAAGCACACCGCAGTGCTACTTCTGCGCCGCAAAGGTAGGAAAGCCAAAGACAGACCATCAACCGGGGACGATGCGGTGCTTGGCGTATAGGGAGGCAGCCTCGTTGAAGAAGCCTCCCAGACGCATAAGCTAAATGCCTAGCTGTGCGGGTCCGATAAGAAGCCCAGACTTGAAGAGGAAGCCCAAGCTAGGACAGAAGAGGAGAGCCGAGGCACGGCTAGAAAACGGCAGCCCCCTGAAGTGATGCGAAAGCGTTTCCGGGGGGAAATTATTCCAAGGAGAAAGGGTGTTGTTTTTTAGTGGGTCGTTGGTAGCATCATTATAGTGATCAATTAAGATCTTTGTCTATATCTATATACACTAAGATCGCAGTAGTGATGCTATCAAAATCCCCACACAACCGAGAAGTGTGGACCCTTCGCTGCGTGTTTTAAGAACATTTTTCACCAGCCCTCGTAAAAAAAAAAAAAAACACTACCGACTTTAATTAATTATTTCACACTAAAACTAAGGGGCTGGTACTGAATCATATGTCATATAGAATAGTTTTAGCAGGGAAATGGTGCGCTGATTAAAATTAGAAAAGAAGATCCACGGTGGCTTGTTTAAGAAATTCAACATTTGTTCAGGCTTTTTACCGCAGTAGGTTGCCTGAAAGTTTGCATATATCTTCTACAGGAGCGCGAACTGATTATGGACTAAATCCAGATTTAAATTACCGTACGGATAGTACTGTGAATTGAGGAAGAGCTTGCCATTGGTAACCTAGTAAAAAGTACCGTGGTGTTTCCAACTGAGTTGATGTTTTCAAAGTCCATATATGTCTTCAGACAGGGAGAAGTAGGTGGTATTTATACAATTCGCATAAGCGAAAACTCATGGTAGTAAGCAAATTTTTGTGAATAAAGGTCAGCAACTGTATTTTTTCTTATTTAAATTTATCACATATGGTATCATCCTGAACAATGCTATTCAAGTCATTGCTCGCCCTTGTCAGGATAAGTTCATGCTTTCGATTTACAGCGATCTTTCAATAGTCTCCAGCAAATCCTAGGATCATACTGAATGGAATAGTGACATCAAAGAATCCTTCATCATTGATAAGACGTTTTGTTCCTTCCGGCATGTCTAGCGATCATGCATTCTCAATGAAATTAATTTGTCCAGGGCATATGAAACTTAGTTTTTATGGTGCTAGTCCTTCATTATTGCAACGATCAATCTGAGTACGATTCAGTTCATAGCGAACTTCAACAAACAGAGATCAGATCGCACTGCTGACTAGTATTGTACCAGTGACTGCTGTAACTCCATCCAACCTTGCTAGTGTTCAATACACATGCAGTCAACTTTTGATGGGTTTAACCTACACATCTTGATACTGGACAGCAATTTGAATTTCCTCGCTATCCATAAATGTCGATAAGGCATTCGGCTGATGTGCCTAAATCGTATAGTTAGCTATACTCATAAAAGCTCGCTGGTGCTTGAATGCTAAGTACTTCTTCTATTTGTGTTGCAACATGGGGAGATGATAAATATTTTGAATAGACGCTTTAATTTCATTTTCCAAGAACATTTCCAAGGCAACATTATACAGACCAGCCTTAAGTCGGTATGGAGTTATGTCCTAGCATTTAGACAAATTGTAGATAAAACTTTTAACCAAAAGTACCGAGTGGAGATAGGTAAAGAGCGCTTATTCCTATATTTTTGTTGAAGAATTCTATATACTTTCCTCGTCTTGAGCGTTGAAAATACACTAGATGAAAAAAAAATTGCTTGAATTTAGCCCGGGTAAAGAGTAACTCCATTGTTTCAGGGCCAGAAGATATCGATATCGATATCCTCCTGGACCAGAACAAGTAATCTGCTTAGTGAAGAAATTATTTCCGATGAGTCAGAGGTAATGGATGGAAGCTTCTAATGTGTACCCTAAGGGTTTACCTTTTTATTGCACCTTCTTCCCTATTCCTTAAGACACCTCCCACATACTTATTTGGTGGTGGGAGGGGGACCTACAGTTTAAGGTGTGTTCCAAACTGCAAGGAGCAATAGCCTTAAGTACTTAGAGAAACTTTTTCTCTAGAGGTACCGGTCCCATGACTCTCCGGAGATGAACAACTCCCTTGCTAGGCTAGTGTTTACCTGAGGGGCCACCAAAGCTCTTCCAGATTGCGAGACGGGAATCGATTTCGCAAGCCGACAGAGTGGGTCCAAAGTCTGCGCTTTAGCCCCACGAACATCATCCCACTGAGTCAGAGGTGATGTCAGAGGTGAAAAAATGGAAGAGGAGGGGTGAATTGAAATATCGCTAAATTCTTTGATGAAAAACAAGAGTACAGGTCTATCGATTGCTGATGTAAAAATGATGTTCCCATTTTTTTAAGTTAACCTTGAAAAAATCATTAAGGTCCCTTATATAATAATAACAATATGGCAATTTAACCTTAAAAAAGTTCTACAAAACTCTGGGAATAGAAGTTTTTCAATTTCAATAGTGACCTTGAGCATGACCTTGTCACTGACCTTCAAGGTCATTCCAAGATCAATTTTTTCCATTGGAAACCCCCTTTTTAAATCGGCCATCGATAGAGCTGTACATTTTACGTTCGAATATGTACTCAGATCATAAGTCCAATTTGACCTTGACTGAGGGTTTTGCCGACTATGTTTAGGTTTAAATGAACCTAGTCACCCACTACTACCTACTAATAGTCAAGGTCACTACTACCTACCTATGACTCGGGTACATATTTGAACGTAAAATTTTCCGCTCTATCGATTGCCAATGTAAAAACGTAGGTTTCATTTTTTTTTAATTGACCTTGAAAAATCCTTGAAGATCATCAAGATCAAAATAAAGGAGTCCTTTGAATTCCTCGTTGAAATTTACTTTAATAAGGACCTTGTCCTCCCTGAATAATAACTTAACTGAGGTAATATTTAGCCGTCCCGGGACTTTTGTGACACCCTGTATAATGTTGGACCTGATACCCTAACACCTCTGTTCTTCTGCTAGGTCCAACATTATATATGAATGTACGCGCACGCTGCTTGAAAAGAGAGAGAACTTAGGTTCAATCCACAAGCAGCAGAACCCTCATTTTCATGCGGCAAAATCTTTACATTATGATGTATACGAGGCATTTACGGGTCTAATGGCCGTTCCAAATTTTTCTTTTATGTATAAAAATAGACTTGCACCTAGATAAATAATTTTATTGCTAGAAATTTCTTTAAATTTATTTTAATCACTTTTGGTAATAGCAGTTATACGGAATTTTGTAAGAAGTCATCAACGAATGACATAACAAATACGTAAACGTAAGAAATACGTAAATCGTCTTGTTTACTTAAACATTTAACTTTTTGTTGAAAATTTATATACAAGTTTCGTATCGAATTTTTGTCTATTAAAATATTAAATTAAATTGTAGTAAATACTTTTATTTGAGGACTTTTTCTTTAATAAAAGAAGCATTTTATAGTACAGAGCGTCAGTTATTTAATTTTAAATTAACAAACTTTTTATTACGATCTTGAAAACGCTCTTTAAAAAATCCTTTTAAAAGAACATGTATTTGATTTTTAAGGAATTTTTTATGCATTTGAGACTTCTAGATTTTTTGGAAATTTGCACCGCTACCTAAAATTGCGTTCCACTGTTATTTTCGTCAGACAAACTCAAATAATAATTATTACTTCAATGAAGTTTTCGCCAATTACTCGGACGACGAGTGAGATAAGATTTGAGGATAAAAACTTCACTTTAATTTCACTTTACGCGAATTTCAAATTCACCTCACTTAAGTTTAATGCAAAAAAAATTTGGCATCCGCTGTAAATTTGGACAAAAAACTGAATTAATGTGAATTATGAAATGGGTCTAATAGGTATAAATTAAGATCTAGTTCGTTTACAATAGTCTAATCTATTACAGAAAGGTTTTATAAGCAAGAAGAATGGTTTTTTTGTTTTTTCTATTACCGCTTCTCTATTCTAGCCATATTTGCTCACTCGAGCGTGAAACAGTAGATGACGCCAGAAACTCGCCACAATACTTTTAATTTTTTAGTGTTCCAAAATTTACCTGTGAACCATTTTAACTTTTATTTTTTCGTGAAGTCTGTGAAAAGTTGCGCTTTGTATAATATTTCCTAGCACCGAAGGTAGATTTATACAAATTTTGCCATGAATACAATTTTTGATAAAAATTAAAATAAGATTGAAAAAATAAACAGTTTTTTACGAATTAAATGTATATTTTTTCTTTATAATACGAAAGAGGTTCAGATAGAGATTATATATTTAAAGCATCAATGATTTATTTAAATTTCTTTTTGTTCTTTAAAGTAAAAACTCGAGAAAAACGAGCCGCTTATAGTCCTATTTTCCGGTATTTCATATACCAATGTTTTTTTTTTATTAAGTGCACTGGAACATGGAATTATGGCCTCCGAGTTTATATCTTGAGAATTGATGGCCGCGGAATGTGGGTGATGTGTGGAGCAAGGGAGGCTTGATCAGTGAAGCGTAACAAACAAGCAGGAGGGCAGCTCTCTCCGTACGTGTGAGACAGTTTACAAAAAATAAGTAAATATGTCTCTTTCATGGACACTGGGGGGAGGGGGGTCTAACACCCCACCCCTCATGGCAACGATACTGTTCTTATCTCTTTTTCAAGTATCTGGAAATGGAATAATTTACAAGGATGAATGAGATAACGACTAGAGTATATATACTGGAACGAAACATTATAATATTTATGAGTTAGACCATTCAAATATTTGACCATTAATCAGTTTTCTCTCATAAAAAATATGAGGATCTTAATTGGAGTTCTGCCCTTTACCTTATTGGTTTTCTTGAATTTCATTGGTAAATATAAGAATGTTATATCGCCATCTATAGTTTTAGTTACATTTTTAATTGCAGTTATTTTAATTAGTGGAAATTAGTAGAAACTAGAAAAATTCTTCCAGTAAACATTTATGTAATCTTTGGTATCGCAAACGCAGTGAAACCGACAGTTTCTAAATTATTTAATTTATAGCATTTTATTCAGTTAGTGGAAACATTATGTAAAAAATTCTTAGCAGGTGGGAGTTTTCAAGTACTGGCCACTTAAGCTATTGTATTAATTGTATCGATTGAAAAAGTAGAGTCAAACTCAGAGAAAGTCGCGATTTTTGGGCTGACTATGAACCTGACCTAACCTAACGGAACCTGGCATAGTCCAACTCCGAACGTAAGCAGGCTATTCCCTGCCGGAAATCTAGATTATTTATAGATACTTTCTAGACTCAGTTAGTCTAGCGAAGGTCTAGGACAATATATTATGGCGGTCGCCTTGCCTAGATTTCGTCTAGAGTTCATCTAGTGGCGTCTAGTAAGTTTTACATGCGACTATAGTCCGTCTAGTATCATCTAGAAAAGGGTCTATTCTAGATGATGCGCTCCTAGACAATCTCATCTAAAATTCATCTAGATTTGCAGCAGGGATTGTACTTTTACGCTCGAGTGAATTTGAGTGAGCTGCGCACATTTCGCGCAGCTCCTGTCACTCATAGTTGCGGCGCGTCGTTGATTCTCGGAATGACTATCTCCGGGAACGCTATGTCCGAGTTTGACTGTAATATAAAACGTCATTAATATTTCTCAATACGTTAATTAAAGCATCTTGAAAGCGTGCACAACTACATACAAATTTAGTAATGTTGTATTCTCAATATCATAAAAGTTTTACTCACATAAGCAAAACAAATTTTGGTTTTTATTTTTTATTCGCCATTGACAGATCATGATAGGTCAAACGGTTCGTCAATAGGTCAATTTACTATCTTAAACTGAACCAGTGCAGTTGTTTCTACTTAATGTGGCGGATTTGAGAAAAAATCAGTAATAATTACGGATCTACTTCTTTTCTGTAAAAAACTATAGAACTTTTTAGAGGAAAATTAAAAACTATTCAGGAAGAATTCTCAAACGAGGGGTTAATGTTCTTACTGGGAATCTTGAAAATTTTCGGGATTTTAACTCAATTAAAAACAAAAGTATAAGTCAAGATATAATTGATAGGCCGACACTAAGATGAGAAACACGTCATATTTAAGAGACCCCTAAATGTGATAACAACGATAATGATAGCAATGACGCAACAAAAAAAAAATTCTCCGATATTGATATTATTATTTTACCTTGAAAAATTTAAAGAAAAGTTACAAATGGCTGAAACAGATATGGTTTTACTTAAACGGAATGAACGACATTTAATTTATCTAAAAACAAAAAAAGTCACTTTCATATTCAAGATTAACATTATAAGTACTAAAATTCATCAATTTATATTTTTTCTTGTAGATTTAAGTTCACAGCTTACTCAATGCCGAAGGAGACTACCTGGTAATCTTAACCTTACCTACCAGACAGGACCAGAACAAAATCCTAACCAAACGATTCGTATAACAAAAGATACAGAGGTTCTTGATGTATTAATGGGAGGGCGCAGAAATCACATCGTTGCTGTAATAGACGAGTATAATTATGTTCGTGCAATAATTCATAAGGGTATAATTACTAAACTAGTCTGTTTAACAAAGCCTTCTCCATTTTTATCAAAAGAGCGGAACGCAATACGTCTTCGCTTTAACGAGAAATGGCCGTACGTTAATACTAACCTTGCGCTTAACAACATTTAATACTTTTTAATACAAGCATAATTACTGAAACTCTCGTGTAAAGAGAGGATTTCTTTCATATCTAGGCTACTTGTCCTGCGTATGCAGATTTTAGACCTTCCATTTTTCAGCAACCTCCAACTGCCACGTCCAATGGACAATACTCGTTATACTTCCTTAACTCAAACGCTCTGCTAGAACTCCGCAAACTCGCCTTTTTTACGTCTAAAATTTTGCATCTCAGAACATTTTTAATGGAGGCTTCGTTTTTTTGCCTTGCACTCTCTGCTTAGACTGATCAAATAATATGTTCATTACAGTATATTTTTCACTTATTTGTAATGGTCAAGGACCATAAAACAAATTGTTTTCCTAATAAATAAATCAATCTATTTCCGGGACAAACAAAAACTGTAACATTGTACATTTGTAACATTTGCTTATAACATTGTAACATTTGGCATGCAAGTTTTCATTAAATGTATGGATCTAATGTAAGTCTAGTAGTAGAATTAAAAAAGTAGCGAATTCTGGAAATAAATGGATTTGGAACATCAAAGAGTTTAATTTACTATAATAATCCTTCACGATAAGAACCCCTACCCGAAAGACCCGGGGCATGCATATTCTAATGTCTCCACTGCAGTGAACTTCAGTTCTGGTTCAGTCAGTATACAGCTCCAATACTTATTCCTTTCGGATAAGGTTCTAAAGTCATTTTTTTCCATTTTTAGTTTTTGTATAAGCATAAATAAATAGAGAATTTTGCATTGTCTTGTAAAATATTATACAATTATATGTAATAGTAAAGAAGAATACAGTAAAAAAATGGGTTACTATTTTAATTTCACAGCTATAGAATGCTCTAACTCAAGTCGAGCAATTGAGAAGCAGGGCTGCAAGCAAACACTCATGTACGAAATAATGATTAAAAGCAGTGTGAAATATATGAAAATTTATGTTTTCAATATAGTAATGATATTTTAAAATTAAATATTGCATCCTTTCCAATAATTAAGGTTTCGTATACGTGTATACTGTATATTTATAACCCTAATACTTCTTTCAAAATATATGCTTATAAAGTGTTTTTTGTAATTGAAAAATAAATCTCAATAACCTTATAATTTTGTTTTCATTTACTATATATGTCCTGTTTTTGTTAGTTTTAAAACATTGGTGAACAGAATGACATAACCCACAAATTTTGGGGAAAAATCCTATTAAATATATGAAACAAATATAAATATATCAATATTTAAATAAAAAAATATGTTTATCCTTTGAAATGCTTATTCTAGACAAATTTACTATTTATTGTATTGATTACTTGAATTAATAATCAAAATGACTAACCATGGAGAAATGTCATTGCTTAATTATACTATTTTTTCGTATAAACATGTTTATAGGCAAATGCTTGTTAATAGTATTCAGGTAGAAACTTAAGCTATCTATAAATACCATTTTTATTATTTCATACCGTATTTTTGACTTTTAAAAACATTTTAAACTTCATTCGGCTCTCCTGAAAACTTTTCTAAAAGTGACTTAAAGCTGTATAACGAGCAGAAAAAACCCTGAAATGGTATAAGTCAGAACCAGAACTGGAGCAGTCTGCAGTTGAACCGATGATCCCAAATTTTACTTACTTTGCTCTGTAATGTAACTAAAAGTCAGACAAATTTTGCTGAACTTAATTCAAACCAATGCCGCCCTGAA
Organism: Druon quercuslanigerum; assembly: GCA_010014905.2. NCBI lineage: Eukaryota > Metazoa > Arthropoda > Insecta > Hymenoptera > Cynipidae > Druon > Druon quercuslanigerum. Next base: position 3,046 of record JAAAKG020020170.1, on the reverse strand, counting down.
AACCATCTACAATCTTTCATTCACGATTTATCGTACAGTAAATTAAGTTTAATGATAAAGACCAGTGCTGCTAAAAACTGGCCTGAGATGGGAACTTTGAAACTACCAAAAGACTTATATTAATAAAAAATTATTGTAATTCATCTCAAATGTATCAGAAATTTAATTTTAAATCAATATTTGTCGATAAAAGAAATTTGAAATTACGGTCAGCCGCTACCAATAGTGCCGCCGAAGAAATCGTAATTTTTATGGTTGTGAGGAGAGTTTTTTTGTATTATCCAAATAAATCAAATATTAATTGTGATGTTTTCATATTTTATAATGTTATACTATACAGTAACATTAGTATAATCACCAAATTCAAATCTTTATGCAGCTTCAGATAAATCACAAGAATGGAAGATAATTGAAAAAGATAATTTTTTTTTCTCTCGAAATTTTAGTTCTCCGAATCTCAACTCTTTCCTCTTCCAGATTAAAACTGATACATGTACCTTTAAATCCCGATCCACTTCTCACTACACACACGGACGGTCAGAACGTAAACATAACAGTGGCGGCGCATTGTTCACATTGCGCATATTATACACAAGAATGATATTTTATAATGTCGAAAAACATTACAAAATATGAAAATATCACAATTAATATTTGATTTATTTGAATACTAAAAAAAACTCTCCTTAAAACCATAAAAATTACGATTTCTTCGGCGGTATTATTGGTAGCGGCTGACCGTAATTTCGAATTCAGTGATAAGTGGTCTTATTCGTAGCGGTCTTATTGATAGCTTCGACTGTACCTACATACAAACTCATGCAGAAAATACAAGTCTGCTCAAGCTAGCCACACAGTTGTGCACATTTATTTTTGATAATTTTCAATAATAATTAAGAAATGTACCTAGCTCTATATTTGATCGTTCAGTTTTACGGGAAATTTTGTAATACTAGTCAGTGCGTAATAACTACATATCATTAGGGGCTGATCCAATACTGGGAGCTGAGACAATGCTGCAAAAAGCCCGAGGCAGTAGTACAGTACCAATAGTATATTACCAATATTATTGAGTAGAATTAAAAAGTATTCACTATCAATAATAATTAATATTATATCTATCTGTGCTCAGCAAATTATTATTTTTTTCTTCATCTACATAATATGCTCAGTTTTCCAAAATCTTGTATGATTTCAACATTTACAGTTTTTCTAAAGAATAAAATCGCATTTTTATAAACCTGACATAACTAAAATAATCATTGAAAGCTTTTCAAACAATCTTAATATGTTTTAAACATGTGCAGAAAATAATGTCTTTACAAAAAATAGAGCTGGTCAGAAGGCGTAACATTAGCCTACGTATTTAATACTTGGGTGCAAATCAAAGAGTTAGTACAATTCATTTTTCAAATTAAATGTGTAAAAATATTTTTTTGCGAGATGAAGAAGCAAGCTCTTACTTTATCCTTTTTATTGTTTGTATTTAATTATGATCTTTTAATATACACCATTGACCATATTTTATATGTCAAATTACTAATTATATTGGGGAAACAAAGTATAATAAGAGATACAAGGATATTAAACGCGACCTGGGTCCTCCAGGATCCTTGTATGATGCGAAAGAGGGAGAAGCGTTAAAGTTTATGGCTAGAATGAGATGCGGCAATTTTGAAAATGAGAAGAAGTATTGGTTAAGTGAAGAAAAGCGTAGATGTGTCTTTTGTAAAGTAGGGCGGGACAATTGACCCCACTATACATATAGAGGAATGTGAAACAGCCAAAGAATGGTTTAGAGATTCCATAAGTGATAGTACTAAGGATAAAATTCGGAAACTGGCACAGGACAAATTCGAGGAAAAAAATGTAACAATCTAAAGGAAAATTTTGAAGGAAAAAAGTTTGGTGCTTAAATGCAGAGCTTCAAGTATAAATAAGGCTAACGTCATTTAAAAATAAGTTTGAAAGATTGTTTAAAATGGGGTCAATTCAGATGCAATAAGTAATGTTCTCAAGATTGGGATTGTTTCTAGTATTTGTAAGGCTTTGAGAAAGAAGACGGTATATATTTGTATATTTTTGTATGTATTTATAAGTCATGTTGATCTATTTAGACATATATATTTTATATTGGGTACAAAGAAACCAGTTATAGTACACAGATATATTAGGTATGAGAAGGTATTAAAGTATGACTTAGTAAGTAAAACGCATGTAAACCAAGTCCCCTTCCGGGCCGGAATACTGAAGTTCAATAATTACTGATTAGATCTATTTCTCAAGGATTAAAATATGAAAATTATAATTTTATTATACTACTTTATAGTACAGTTAATTAAATAAATAATCATTAGAATAATATTCCCATTTTATTAATTTTTTCACGCCCTTATTTTGAATAAAATATTTTTTTTAGGTGAACATAATACTTTAGTTATTCTAATAATAGACCGAAGGAACCGAAAGCAACCTCTACAAAGTACCCTTAAAGACCCCAATGAGTCTCTCTTCGGTTCCTTCTTTTTTAAAAACCCAGAAAAACAGCAATATCAACTTTTAAATTGTTGAAATTCGGATTTTACGTTAAAATTTCCGTTAGAATCTCACGGAGTAATCGAAATAATTTATCTTACAGTGTTAAAAACTTTAAAAAATAAAATATCTGTTATTTACATGGGCCGAAGGCTGCTTCAAGTGCATCTTCTTTTAGTACAAGTTAATAAGCGTTCCGTCGGTAACTTTAAGAATTTTGCTTGGATACTAGCGCCACGCAGTGGAAACTTCAGACAACAACGCTGCTATGCATGTGCATCGTTACGTTACGTTACGTTAATTTAATTATTACATATATTTATTTACAATGATTTGCCAATTTTGAATTTTATTTTTAAACTTCACGCGCAACATTATTAATTATGTTCTGGCTTGAGACCGTTACAGCCCCTGACGCCTGGGTAATATGGTTACGTCCCCTTCTAAGCCTCAAGCGTGACTCCATAGCCCTTTCCAAAGGGAGAGGACCGCTGCCACGCTGTTGGCCGAT
>JAAAKG020020169.1:8472-41118 GCA_010014905.2 Druon quercuslanigerum | reverse complement strand
ACATTTTTTCAAAAATGTATCTTTTTTTATATAATTTTTATCTTTTTGGCTAATAAATCATCTGTGTTGTTTAAAAAATTCAACTATTTCATTAAAAATTCATTTTTTCGGTTGAAGATTCATCATTTTCGTTAAAAAATTATATTTTAAACTTGAAATTAAACTATTCCATTTGTGGTGGATTTATGTTTTTTTATAGAAATTTAATAAATAAATAATAAATTCTTGCCTTTTCTGTTTTTTCACTTTTCTCGAAAAACATTCTCTTTTTCTCATTTTCTCTTTAAATATGCGATATTCAGAGCAGAATTGAATTAATAAAACCAAATCAGAAAATATAACTTATTCTCGGTTGAAAGTTAATTATTTTTTATTAAAAAGTCTACTATTATATTTTTGGTCGATAATTCATCTTTTTGGTTTCAAATTTTAAAATTAGGTTTTAAATTTAATTATTTTGTTAAAAATGTAATTCTATTGAAAATTTAAATATTTTGTTTTGAAATTCAACCATTTTGTTCAAAAGTCATCTTCTTTGGTTAAAAATGCAAATATTTTGGCAAAAAATTTAACTGCTTGTCTAAAAATCAACTTTTTTATTGAAACATCACATTTTCGAATTAAAAAATCAACTTTTTTTGTAAAAAATTCATCTTATTTTCTTGAAAATTCAAGAATGTGGTTGCATTTTTTATCTTTCGTAACTGAAAATTTTTTCTTAGTTTAAAATTTAACTTAATGGTTGAGTGTTCCACTGCTTTGTTAAAAAATTCTTTTTTTTGTTTTGAAAATTAATCATTTTTTTAAAATCATCTTTTTGATTAATTAAACTCTTATGTTATATTTTGATTAGTGATGAAATAATTTTTTGAAGATTTTTCTCGCTTCTGCAGAAAATTATTTGATCAGTAATCAGCAAAAATTTAATTTCAGAATTTAATTAAATAATTATCTTGGTCGACAAAATAACATCATTACTTTTAATTCATCTGTTTGGTTGGAAATGAATTTTTTTTTATTAGTTCTGTTAACGCAAAATGAAACTTTTCTATTTCTCGTTTAATATGTATGTTTCTATTTAAAATGTAAGTAATTCTTTCAAAATTCATCGGTTTTGGTAAAAAAAAGTAATCTTTGTGGCTGAGAATTCTTATTTGTTTTCAAATTTTATGATTTGGTTTCAAATTTTATTAATTTGCTGAAAATGTAATAATTATTTTTTAAATTTAATTATTTCATTGAAAATTCAAAAATTTTGTTTAAAAGTCATCCTTTTTTATTGAAAATTCGTCTTTTGGGGTTGAAAATTCAAATATTTTAGTGGATAATTGAATTGTTTGCTTGACATAAACTTTTTCGTTGAATAGTCGTATTTTCAGGTAAAAAATTCGTCTTTTTTTTGCTTGAAAATTGATGTTTTTTGTTAAAAATTTAACTATTTTGTTGATAAATTATCTTCTTGATAGAAAAATAATCTTCTTGGTAGAAAATTCATCTTTCCTGTTCAAAATTCATCTATTTTTTTGGAACCAGAATATATTTACTGGAATCGTTAGAAATTTGAAGCGTTTAAAATTGAACTGCATATAGTACTTACATTAAATTTGTTCAAAAGAATTTGCCCCCCTATTTGCATGAAATATCTCCTTTAATTTCACCTGTTTTAAGGGCATTTTTGTCTGTAAAGCATACTATGAGTACATGTTATTTAGCTCTGAGTGTATTTATTAAAATAATCAAATTTATATGTTCAATATGAATTTTTTAAATACATTTTTTATTGTCGCCGTTAATAAATATATAGCGATTTTCAAAATAAGCATTAGAAGGTGAATTCTTTTTAATTTAAATGTAAGAAGTTCAATAATTAAAAAATGTAATATTTCAAGTTGATGTACTGCAAAGTTTATTATTCCAAATAAATAAATTATAATAAAAAATAAATTGGTACGAGTAAAAAATGTTGAAAGGTTTATTTGACAGATTTCAAACGAAACTATTGGAAATTTAATTTAATTTTTAAAACTTGAAAAAGTTTTCGTTTAATCTAAACTACAAATTGAATATTGTTGAAATGTAAAATGTAGTAAGAACGAAATAAAATATCTGAAAAAGGCAGATTTAATTATACATACAAAAACATATCACAATTTAGATATTAATTATGAAAATTTTTAAAAGAAAAACATATTCTTTATTTATGGGACCGATTTTAAACATGAAAGATTTTTTCTTGCAACCAATTTTATTTTTTGACGGACTTTTTACATCGCCGTGAATGAAATAGTTATCTAACATTATTTGAAAATGTAGCATTCATTTTCAAACTATTGTTTCTTCATTTCTACTTATAAAATTTATGCTTAATATTTCCCATATTTTTCTCGTTTTTCAAGAAAAAATTACTCTATTTCTCCTTTTTTGATCTCCTTTCGTGCTGTGAGTGTGATCCCTGTGTTCAGTATAAATTAAAATGTTCAGAATCTCGTTTTCAGGGCAAAAAAAATTTACACATTTTTCTTTTTTAATAATGGTTTATAAAAAGATGAGTTTTGGCGTGTTTCGAATTTCGACGCTATTAGTCCTACGGAGAATGAAAGCCGAAAGTTCTTTGTTCGTTTCTTCTCCTGGACGAATCGTGTTTCCTCTCCCCTACTTACATTTAAACGACAAAAGAGCCACGGGCATTTTGTGTTACGCTCAAAAGTGCTTATATTTAAAAAGAATTTTAGTATTACAAGCAAAAAGAAAGAAAATTTATGTTAGTCAAGTTACTCAAAAAAATCCTATTTTTAAATCCTTGTCTAAATGTTTTTAATGATTAATTTATGTGAATTAACTTGTTTTTAAGTTATTTTTTTATGTTGACTTTGTTCATTTATATTATAAATAATAAATTACTAAACAAAATTATTAAGCATATTTTAAATTGTAGTTTGAACAACATTTGCGGATAAAATAAAATTGGGGAAAAATATTTCGTTCCGAATTTTACGTACATTCTTCTAATGGTCTAAAACTCAAATTCATTTTTTTTAATGTGACTTTTTGAAGAAAAATGTGACTAATCGATACTTTTCCGTTTTGTAATAAGTTCGCTGTACTTAGTTTCAATTTTAATTGGGAATACTAAAAATTGTATAATTTCTCATTAAAGCTTAATTACTTAATAACTTTTAATTTTTTCAAATTTTAAGCCTTAACACACTTTTTCCTATTCTCCCTTTTTTTAAAGAATCCCTCTTGTTTCCACTGCTTTCAAGAAACTTTCCCGTTTCACCTTTTTTCGCTTGACTTCGAACTGAATTAATAGAACGCAATAAGAAAATTTAATTATTTTGTTGAAAATTCGCCCTTTCGAGTACAAAATTTATCCTTCTGGATGGAAAATTCCTCTTGTACGGTAGCATATTAATTTTTTTTGTTGAAAATGATCTACTTTTAAAAAATTCAGTTTTTTCACACTGATAATTAAATTATGTTTTAAAAAATCGTTATCTTGGCTGCAAAATTTAAGAATTTGATTGCAAATCTAACTGTTTTGAGTTAAAGTTTAATCGCTTTTATTTGAAAATTCAACTGTTTAATTAAAAATGCAACTTTCTTCGTGGAAAATAATATTTTTTGTAAACAATTCAACTCTTCAGGTTGATATTCAATTGTCTTCAAGAAATCGTCCTTTTGGCTTAAAAATTTGACAATTTTGTTGAAGTTTAACCTTTTTTTTTTTGTATTAATTTGACCATTTAGTTGGAAATTCATTTCTGCAGGTGGACAATTCAATTATTTGTTTAATACTTCAATTACTTTGTCAAAGAGTCATCTCTTTTTCTTGAAAGTTTTCAACTATTTCCTTGTAAATAAAACTTTTTAGTTCAAATTTTTCTTGAAATTCAACTATTTGATTAAAAAATTAATCTTTCTGGTTTACAAGTCAACCATTCGAACTGATAACTTGAAAGTCAAATTTTTCTTAAAACTTCATCCTTGGACTGAAAATTCGTATTTTTTAGTTGAAAATTTAACTATTTTCTTGAAAATGCAACATATTTATACTTGAAATCTTCGGAATTTAAAGCATTTCTACTGAATTCAATATTGCATTTATTACAGTTTGCTTAATTTTTTTTTAAATTGCAATGTCAAATTAAACAACTATGATTATTTGTTTGTAACACTATTTTTATATAACTCTATTTAACTATTTAGTTGATATGTATTTTTTTTATATTCATTTATTTTAATTCAAAATTTAAGTATGGCAGTTGAATATTCCAGCATTTTATTTAAAAATTCATCTCTTTGGTTGAAAATTAAACTTTTTTAACTAAAAATGTAACTATATTCCCTTTTTAGTCAAAAAATTATCTGTTTTAGTTAAAAATTTGACTTTTTCCGTAGAATTTAATCTTCTTGATTGAAAATTCGAATTTTTATTTAAAACTTAGCTATTCCAGTGCAAAATTCATCATTTTGATTAAAAATTTATCAGTTTAAATGAAAATCAGTTTTTTCAAACTAAAAATTAAACTATTTTATTTTTGTTTGAAAATTGATATTTTTAGTTATAAATTAGTCTTTTTTAGATTACAAATTCAACTTTTTCGTTGAAAATTCAAGTTTTCAAGTTAAATATTCACCATTCTTTTGTAACTATTCCTTTTTTGGTTGAAAATTTATATTTTTTAGTTCACAATTAGTTTATTTTAGTTGAAAATTTAACTAGTTCGTGGAAAATTCGTGTAATTTGTTGAAAATATTTTTTTTTAGACAAATAATCTTGTTTGAAAATTCATCTTTTTGAATAAGAACATTTAAGTATTACTGTTAAAAACCTTTTATTTTATATAAAAATTTGATCATTTTGGTTAAAATTCAACTACTTGGTTGAAAGTTAAACTCTTGTTAAAAATTTATCTTTTTTATTCAAAATGCATCTATTCGTGTTTAAGATTCATAATTTTTGTGGAAAATTCATCAGTGTGGTTGAAAATTAATTTTTTTAAATTTAATTATTCCATTTTTTGTCGAAAATGGATCCTTTTTAGTTTTTATTTATCATTTTTAGATGCAAATTCAACTATTTTTTTCAATATTCTCTTTTGTGATACAGATTTAATCTTTTCGGTTAAAAATAAAATTGCATACTTGGTTGAATGTTACACACTCTTGTTAAAAATTCATCTTCTTGGTTTAAAATTCGTCGATTCCATTTAAGGATTCATTAATTTCGTTAAAAATTCATCGGTTTGGTTGAAATATAGTTTTTAAACTGAAAATGGAACTATTCCTTTTTTGGTTGAAAATAAATCTTTTTTAATTTAAAATTCGTTTATTTTAGTTGAAAATTCAACTAATTCGTTGAAAATTCACCTATTTTGTTAACAATCGTATTTTTTGGTAGAGAATTAATCTTCTTGTTTGAAAATTCATCTTTTTTGTTAAAAATTGAAGTATTCCAGTAAAATATTCATTATTTTAGTTCAAATTGTATCATTTGGTTAAAAAAAAATGCATCTATTCCAGCTGAAGATTCATAATTTCTGTTGAAAATTCATCAGTCTAATTAAAAAAAATTTTTTTTTTAACTAAAAATTTGACTATTCTATTTTCGGTTCGAAAATTATTCTCCTTGTTTGAAAATTCAAGCATTCCAGTTAAATATTCATCATTTTAGTTTAAGGCTCATCTTCTTGGTTATAAATTTGTTGTGAAAAATTTATCTTTTTTAGTCAAAAATTTAATAATGCGGTTAAAAATTGGTCGTTTGTAATTGAACATTCTTTTTGGTTCAGAACACATGTATTTTGTGTTAAAATATCGTCTATTTTAGTTATAAATTAGTATTTTTGGGTGAAAATTCATCTTTCTGGTTGAGAATACAATATTTTTCCTTCAAATTTTGGATTCTGAAACGGTTTAAATTGTATAAAAGTTGGCATTAAAATTGGTTTGAATTATTATCAAAATTCAATAACTTTAGAGACAAATTGAAAATTCATGAAAATTTCAAAAAGTGACTGGAAAACATTTAGTCATGGCATTCTGAAAAAATGACTCGAACTTTTTTAATCGTGTCTTTTTTGAAGTTAAGGAAAGGGATAACATCATAAAGTGTAAGAATTAAATGCAAAGAAATGGAAGATTTAATGGGAAAAGCAAAAAGAACTTTGGTAAAAAGTTTATATTTTTTTAAGATTACTATTATTTTCAACTATAATTCTAATCTGTGCATAAATAGTTCGACTATAATTGTTCTTAAAGTAATAACAACAAAAAATGCTATGGTCATGATTACAGAATACTTTTTTCACTTTTATAAAAGTATTATTGAAAACTGTTTTGAATTCAAGAAACTGAATAAAATTGTAATAAACTCGCGAAACTGTGTATATATTTCGAATTGATTCTTAAAAAAAGTTCGAAATACTTTAACGGCTCTGCACTTTAAAAAACTATACCTGGAACAAACTTCGACTTTTCAGTTTTACCTAGTATTTCCAAACATAACAAAATATTAAAAAATTGTCCTGTTAAAATAAGCACATGATAACACAAAAGAACCGGTTTTTTATTTAATTTCAGCCGATATATAAAATAATATAATAATAATATATAATAAATACATCAGACTGTTAAATTTCTGTTGAATAAAAATATAGCGTAGTGGACTCAGCGGTAATAAGATACTTAAAAAAACATTTATCTAAAGGCCTTGAAATTATTGCTTCCTTCCGCAGATGTAGATATAATTTCCAATAAAATAAAATGGTATCAATTAAATAAATACTCTTTTTATACAAAAATAAAAATTCGAAACTAGTCAGGTTTAAAGAAAAACAATCGAATGCTGCTTAAATATTTATTCAACACATATTAACATTTTCTGTCAAAACTCCACAAAAAACTCTTAGGATACATGTTTATTCTTTTTTTTAAATATATATAAAAAGCACAACATTGAAATCACTGAAAGAAAAATTCCCTATATTAAGAAATTTAATCCAAACTTGTCTACTTTATAAAATTCTATAAATATATGCTCGACAGTTTTGGTTGAAGGGAACGTATATTTAAAAATCTCAAAATGCTTTTAAACAAATTTACCATTTAATAATTTCTGCAAAGTGAAATGCTTCCTAGAAGGATTATACTTTCAGTTAGACCTGAATACTTCTAAATTTAGAGTAAAAAGTCAGTACAAGATTACTATCAAGTCTAAATGTTTAGGGAAAACCACCCTACAATGAATAATAATTAATTTACAGCGCAAATATACGTAAAATAATTAATTTGAAATTAAATTGATCAGCTATTGGCTGATTAAATTTATTTTTCATATACATTAGTATTTTTTATTATCCACTGTAGGGTGGTTTCCCCTTCATATACCTTAACTCATTCACGCTTAGACATTTTTATGTTTTTTTGACGCCATTCTTCTCCATTACAAATGAGATTTTTCAATCTACTCTGCATTTTCAAATGAAAATATTTAATTTATAATTTCTATAAAAATCACTTTAGATTCAGAAAAAGCATCTTCATTTGAGTTTCAATTGACGCAAATCATTAAAAATCGACTGGTTTTAGTTTAACGAATTTCGACAAAATAAAGGCGAGCATGATAGTACCAACTACGAAACAACCAACGAAGGTATACCAAGTTTCCTCGTCAAAAACGTCTGTAAATGCCGGCACATTCTTATAAAGGGTGTCAATCAATTTTAGATTGTAGTCTTTATGATGAGGTGTCTGTCCCATTTTGCAATTTTCTGTTTGGATGCAAAAGAAATTGAGATTGTTCCGAGATGGAAGCAGAGATTTTCTAAACTGAAGAGGAGAGAATTCAAAAAAGAAATTTCATTCGTAAACAGCTCTTTCTAATTTCCCGCTTTCCGCTTTCCGCTTTCCGTCTCCAAAATCCACGCCTCGTTTGGAACTTGACTTCTTTCGTCGGGAATAATCTTTCTAGTTCTTTTTCATGAATTGACAGTGTAGGATATTCGATTTATCGCAATCATTAAACGTGTTGAGGATGAATAAAAGTGAAAAACTAAATTCTCTTTATAATTTTAATTCCTGTAACGATGGTAATCGATTAAAAAACAAACTAATTGGTACGTTTGTTTTATGGATCTATCGCTTCTTTCCTTTTTTGGATTTTATTTTCGACTTAAGGTCTTCATCTGTTTCTGGTTCAGGCGGTACAAGGGAAGTTACATGTTTATTATAAAGTTGCAGTACCTCCAAAAGCGTAAGATTGTTGCATTTCATAACCAATTTCTCTCCAGATACTGAAAATAATTAGAAGTAATGTGGATTTTTTTTCAATGTCAGTGAAAACTATTTTCGGTAAGATTTTAAATCTAAACGGAGACAGGATTGAAAATGTTACTTTTATTTAATTTTAATTTATATATTAGAACTTAGACAGAGAATTTAAAAGTTTAGAAATAACTAAGTTTTCTAAATACTTTCAAAGCTTATTTTTTAATTTGACATGCAAAATTATGGTATAAATTGGGTTTATTTACCTAAATCGACTGTGACTAATGGTTCTGAACGATCACACACGACATTTGTTTTCAAAAAACAGGCTGGATTGGTATTAGCATATTTCGGCCCAGTCAGATAAAACATCAGTTTTCTGAAAAGAAAAGCAGAGGGGTTTTTAAATACTACCATAAATGTACCAAGTTTTTTAAAAACTATTTTTAAATTAGGCTTATAAAAACGAACTTTATATTGCAATTCTTCAAAAATTAGTTTTCAAATCTTAAATTTACTTATAACAGATAGTCACAATTGAAGTAAAATAAAAAATGAGAATAAATGGATTTTTCTTTCAGACAAAATGACGCAAATGGAGCAACAAATGCCTATTCCTGTGCCAGATTTGAGCACACTGCGAATAACAACCGCAGTTTCTATGCTTGGTAAAGCCTACGGATGTGTACAATGCACTGGTAAGTCCAATTTCCTAAATTAATTTATTGCATGAAAAATTAGTTCTTTTTTTATTAAACTAACACTCGTATTGAACAAAAATCATCTTCCATTTAATAATTTGCCGTTACTTTTATCAAAATAATTTCAGGCCTCGGACTCATTTGCGAAGTTAAAAATGGTTGCAACAGTAGCATAAATTTAAAAAAAAATTAGTTGAAAAATAGTATCATTCTGAATTATAATACAAACTTTTTTAACATTTTTTCGTTGGGCATTCACTTTTTTCTTGAAAAATCAACTTTTTTCATCGGTTTTGTTTAAAATAAATCTCTTTAAGCATGTAATTACTTTGTTGTAAATCAAATTTTCCAACCAAAAATTTAACTATTCCAACAGAAAATTTAATTATTTTTCTGCAAATCCTTTTTTTTTGGTAAAGATTTAGATTTTTTAATGAAAATTGGTCTATTCTATTTTTAGTTAGTAATGCTTGTTTTTTGATTGAAATTAAACTATTTAGTTAAAAAAAAGTTTTAAAATCCTCTATCTTTGTAGAAAATGAATCTTATTGGTTGAAAATTCATCTTTTTAGTAGGTATAAAATTCTACTATTCCAGTTATAGATTCATAATTTTAGTTAAAAATTGTTCCTTTCTAGTTTAAATATTAACAATGTCGTTGAAAATATACTATTTTTGTTAAAAAATCGACTTAAATGATTTTTTTTTAGTTAATCACCTTGCTTCAAATTCGTCTTTTTGGTTGAAAACTCAAGTAACCTATTTCAATATTCATAATTTTAGTTGAAAATTCATCTTTTACGTTATAAATAAATTTGCTTGGTTAAAAAATAAACTTTTTTGTTGAAAATTAATTTTTTTACTGAAGTTTCATCACTTTAATTAATAATTTATTTGTTTGGTTTAAAAATGAACTATTTATTAAAAATGTGTTTCTTTTTTTGTTGAAAAGTCATCTTTTTGGTTGGAAATTGATTTTCTTAATTTAATTATGTGAGTTTTGGTTGACAATTTATCTCCTTTGATTGGAAATTTAACTATTTCATTAAAATTCGTGTTTAATGTTGAAAAATTGTATTTTTTGGTATAAAATTAATCTTTTTGTTTAAAAATACATATTTTAGATTACAAATTCATCTGTTTGGTTTAAAATTTCACTATTGCAGTTGAAGATTCATAATTTTAATAAAAATTAATTTATTTTGCAATTTTTTGTTTTGTTGTGTTAAAGGATGTTCAGAATGAACGTAATAGTTTAAAATAAATATTTTCTTTTTGCGACAAATATGAAAGGGTAAATTTTCGAACAGGAAGATTAATTATCTACCAAAACAGATTATTTTTTAACTAAACGATCAAAATTATGAATCTCCAACAACGAAACAATTTTTTCACCAAATAGATGAATTTTCTATTTAAAAAACTCCAATTTTCAACAAATTCATGAATTTTTAAGTAAAAAAGATTAAATCATAACCAAAAATAGAACTGTTAAGTTGTTAGACAAATAAATTTTCAATAAAAAACACGAATTTTCAACCAAATAGTTAAAGTTTTAACCAAAGAAATGAATTTGTGATAAAAAAAGCGAAGTTATACCAAGGAAGATTCAATTTTTATGCAATAGAAGATAAATTTTTGACAAAAAATTGAATGGTTAAATTTAAGAAAAAATAAATAAAATGTAAGATTATTTTTTAATGCAAAAAACAAAATTTAACTAATTTTCAAACAGCAAGATTAGTTATCTATTAAAAAATTAAGTCTGTAAAAATAAATGCATTTTTAAATAAATAGTTAAATTTTTCAGCAAAAGAAGTTACGTTATTAACCAAACAAGGAATAGTTAAATTTTTAGTTAAAATTATTATTTGAAAAAAATTTTAACAAAAGTAGTTAAATTTTGAACGAAAAAAAAGGATCTTCCACTAAAATTATAATATAAAAAATTATTATTTAAGTAAGTAGTTCCGCTTCCATCTAAGTAATTGAATTTTCAATTAAAAAATAATAATATTTATAAAAAAAAACAGTGTATTTTAACCAAAAAAGGCGAATTTTCAACAAAGTAGTTGAATCTTCAACCAAATTAATTTTCCGAGAAACAAATGCTATGATTATCAATTAAAAAAAAGCTGCAATCTCAACCAAATTTTTTAGTTTATTGAAATTCTGCTCACTTTCATCTTTTTCTTTTGCGCTTCCTTTTTAAGAAAATAATTTCTTCAATGACTTGAAGTATACAGTCTATTTTTATCGATACGCGCACCCCAATTCTGTAGAAACAAATCAGATTTGTTGTCCCCATTCTGAGATGTTTTTCTGACTACTCACATCTATATTTATATGTATTTTTAAAATCAATACTCAGGAAAAATGGAGTCAATATACTAAAAAATAATCTAAAATACAGAGGCACATCATTTTTTACTCAAAAATCACTTCAATTTCGATACTTTTCCAGCTCTTTCCGGACATTTTCCATCCTCACTTGCACCGAGAACCTAATACGAAATATCGAACGAAATGTACAACCCCAATAATCATCCCTTGGTCGGAAATATAAAAAAAGGGTCTATCAATTTCTAAAAACTTTCTACATACCTCAACTTCTTCTATTTAATCAATATCACTTCCGCGGAAAATTTTAGACTCATTGTTAAATGATTTTTGCGGTTTTATACAAAGGAAACTGCTCGTTAAAAATAATGCAGCAAATCGTCTGCTAGGCTAGACGAAGAATGCGATTGCACATGCGCGAATTATCGACGTCACGAACACATTGAAACGCGGGCCGAACTTTAATCGTTACGTATTATTGAAGGCTCAAGTAACTACATCTACTACATCCTTCGAATAGAATCAGAATCGTGTTCCCATGGAGCACATCAATGGAGCATGTTCGAAGACAGAAAGTAATGACCCAAAAAACTTCAAATTTAATATATTTACGGTTCCTTTGTCAAGCTTTTCGCATCAGGGGACGCTAATTTAATTCAGAAGGAATTAGTGTTATTGTATTTTCCTCGAAATTCTTTTGTTTGCCCAGCAATTTAGTTTTTTAGTGTTTTGTTTTGATTGTGTTATCAAGTTCGGGTAGCTGCTTGTCATTGACAAGATTTAGATCTATTCTTTCGTGAAAAAAAAGAGAATCATGAGAAAACTAACCTCATTTCGGTGGCTCTTTCATGAAAGGGGTCGAATTGTACGGTAATTTTCTTTGCAGGCTTGTAATTTATAGTTTTCAGCTGCTTTCTGATGGCACTTATCAAACCATTTGATCGCGTTTTACACCCACTGAAGGGAACTGACATTTTTTAAGCCGGATAAGCGAACGTGGTTTTATAATTTACATATAAACTGTGCGTAGAAAAATATCGGAGTTTTGTTGTCGGTAAGAGCAGTTTTGCCTCTTATCGACAGTCCATTGTTGCCAACTTGCTTCAGTTTTTCTCGTTTTCATATTATATTTGAATTTAGTTTTTTGATTACGAATATAAACAAATTACAAAAATTACAACAACAAAAAAATGAGTTTTCAGTCAAGGAAGAAAACAAGTTTCATCAAAAATGTTTGATTTTCATTCCAAAAAGACGAATTTCCTGTAAAAAATAGCTTTCAACACGAAAATATGGATTATGAGAAAAGGTTTTGAATTTTCAACCGAAAAATATGAATTTTCTAATCAAATAATGCATTTTTTATCAGCACGAATGGACGAGTTTTTAACAAAATAAATGAGTTTTCAACTTAAAAAAGATACATTTTCATGCAAAAAAATGGAACGGTACATTTTCATTTGAAAGAATTTTTCTAACTAAAAAAAATGGATTTTTAAAAGAATAATTGAATCTTTAACCAAAGAAATGAGTTTTCAACTAAAATTGTGGATCGAATGAAAATAATGATCTTTTAACCAACTAGTTGATGTTTCAACCCAAAAGATGAATTTTTTACAAAAAAGACCAATTTTCAACTATAAAATATACATTTTGAACCAAAACTAGAATTGTTAAGATTAAGTAATTTTAATTTTCAACCAAACAGATTAATTTTCAACCAAGGAGACTAAATTTCTATTATGAAAGATAAATTTTCGACAAAGAATGGAATAGTTAAATTTAAGAAAAAAATAAATAAAAATTACTTTTCAATAAAAAACAACTTATTTTCAAGCCAAAATTACGGATTTTTACAGAGCAATTGAGTTGTAAAAAAAATATTTACTAAAAACGTAGTCTTCTAGAGAATAATTAACTTTTTAAAGAAAAAAATAAAATCAATTTTGAATTGAACTTATGAACCTTCAACTAAAAGAATTAATTTTCAGCCAAATAAAATAAAAGTTTATGGAAATAATTAAATTTTCAAGCAAACAGATGAATTTTCAAGCAAAAAGATTAAATATGTGGCATAAAAGATACATTTTCGACAAAACATTTTACAGTTAAGTTCACGAAAAAATAAATAAAAATTAATGTTCAATAAAAAACAGCTGATTTTCAAGCCAAAAAACAAACTTTTTAAAAACGAGTGATTTTTAACCTGAAAATATGTATTTTTATAAAAAAAGTTGAGAAAATTCAACCAAAAAACATACATTTTTAACCTGCGAGTTTTCAACCAAAGAAATTACTTCTCAATCAGAAAATCGAATAGTTAGATTTGCAGTAAAAAAATGGCAACTAAAAAACTAATCTTCTACAGAAGAATTACATTTTTAACCAAAAAAGTAAAATGGATTTTGAACTGAACTTATTAACCTTTAACTGAAAAATTTAATTTTCAGCCAAAGGAAATCAATTTTTAACGAAATAACTAAATTTTTAAGCTAAAAGATGATTTTTTAAGCCAGAAGATTATCTGGCATAAAATATATATTTTCGAAAATACACTGGATATTTAAGTTCAAGACAAAATAAATAAAAATTAATTGTTAAAAAAACGGATTTCCTGCAAAACTCAAAAGTATCATTTTCCAGCAAAAATGAAATAATTACGTTTTCAGCTAAAAAAATTAATTTTTGACTAAAAGTAAACAAATTTTTAACAGAATGGTCATATTTTGAAAGGAAACAAATTATTTTAAAACTACATCATAAATCTATAACTAAAAAATTATTTTCTAACTAAATAGTTGAATTTTTAACCCAAAAGATGAATTTTCTACAAAAAAAGATCAGCTTTGAACCAAAAATAGAATTGTTAAAATTCTAGAATAATAAGTTTGTAACCAAAAGAGCATTATAAAATAGTTAAATGTCCAACCAAAGAATGAAATAGTTGAATTTTAAGTCAAGAAGATTAATTTTCTTTTAGAAAAAACAAGAATTTTCGACAAAACATACACAATTTTTTTCCAAATATATCATTTTCAATTAAGAACATCAATTTTCTACGAAAAAGACATATTTTTAACTAATTACATAAAATGCGAATTAAATACTTTGAATAATTGATGTGATGCTAGTCTAAATTTTATGTGATTAATTTTTAGTTTATATTTTTCTCGTTTCTAAATTTTTTAAACTAAAGAGGTAAATTTTGTAACGAAATTGGAGTAGTTAAATTTTAAATGATCAGAACTAATTTTCAATAAAATACAAAATTTCAACAATACAGCTTATTTTTGTACCAAATAGTTACATTTTCTAACAATTTGTTGAATTTTCGAGCCTAAAATATAAATTTTCTACTAAACTAAAACTTTCTGATACTAATAATTTTTACTAAGTAAATTTAAAAAAATGCGTTCTGCTCTATTGCGTAACTATTGGCTTTCGACAAAATTTAACATCATAAAGTGGATTTATTCAAGCTTTTAATTCACGATATTAAATGCCTACTATATTGTACTAATCTAAATTTAAAATTGAATAATTTTGAACATTTCAGGTTTAAATTCATCATATACCAAAAAAAATTATTCTAATTATTTGCTTAAGGTATAAAATATAATTATTTTGGAATTTGCAAGTTTTAAAAATTTTTTAAAAGGTTTTTAGAAGGTAAATTTGTTTTCTTAAGATTCCAGAAAAAAATTTAATTAACCATTTAAAAGGATTTTAGATTTAATAAAATTTCGGGGAAAGTATGGACGATTATAAATCTTTATAAATTTATTTTTAATTTTTTTATATAGATTATAAATATAAACTTAAATTTTGTAAAACTAAAAAACTTTATGAAAAATTCGAATAATTTTAAGAGATGTTTGGTAAGTATTGAAAAGATATACCATAATTTAAAGTGATTCTTCAGTTTGAAAAATTAAATTTAAGACAATATTTGACTAAAATTTTGTGAAATCCTGTAAAATATAAAAAATCGTAGAAATTATCTAAATAATTTTCTACGAATCTAAAATTTTCAAAAATCTTTTTAAATTTTTTCGAGAAACCTAAGAAAATTATATTTGTGTAAGATTCAAGCAAACAAATTAAGAAACTTAAAAAATAAATTGTTATTCGAAGATTTTCATTTTATATGATAACTAATTTCTTCCTTTAGATTATAATCTGCCTAAATTTGTTTTGGACTCTTGACTTTAAAATCTTTTTAGGTTGAAAATTCGTCTTGATTGAGGCTTCTGTTATTTTTCGTCATTTTTGATCAAAAATTCGACTATACTTTAATGAAATATTGAACGATTTTATAACAATTAACTTGGTTGCAAATTAATCATTTTAATTCAGAATTCATCTCTGATTGAAACTGTAACTATTTTGTTAAAAGTTCGTTTTTTTCTGCAGAAAATTATTATTTTTATTTAATAGTTCATTCTTTTATCGTAGATTAAACTTTTTTAAATTAGCTTCTTTTTTGTCAGATACAACGTTAAAAAAATTAAACTTCTTTGATAAAAAGTTATTTTTTTTTTTGTTGAAAAGTATTGTTTTTAATATTCAACTGGTTGAAAATTTTAGAATTCACTATTTTGTTGAAAATTTGTATTTTTCTGTTGATAATTTCAACTGTTTTTTATTTAAAATCAAAATCTTTTGGATTAAAACAACACATTTTTCATTGAGAATTGATCACCTTTTTTGAATATTCAACTATTTTTTGAAGATTAACTTTTTTGTTGAAATTTTGATTGGCAATCTCTAAAATATTCAAAAATGTTTTTGAAGATTCTCAAAAATCTCACGAAAATTATATTTATATAGCTTTAAGAAGAAATAAACAAGTAAAAATAAAAAATAACTATTCAAAATTTGTATTTCGTATTAAAAATAATTTTCCCCTCAAAATTAATTTGTTTTCTTGCCTAAAATTTAATTAAATTTTGATATTTTTCTATTAAAAATTGTTCAAAATTTAAGTTGACTAAAGGTTTGTTCTAAAATTGAAATGACACCCTCTAAGTGAAAAGCGTACCGTTATCTAGATTGTTATCTCGTGTTTGAAATTTCCGTATCTTCAAAGTATGTATATTGTAATTTATCTTTGTCACAGAGTTGTGACATATCTTCATGTTTTATTTACTTCAAAAGACTCGAGAAAATCAGCATTTTAAATCTGATCTCAGCTTAATATTCGATTAAGATTGAAATCTGTCTTCCATTATTCTTTTCCTCTCCCAATAGAACAGACGAACAGTCCGAAATACAAAAAGAAATAACGAAAAACTTCACCAAATTCAGAAATTTAAATTTTTCCGCCAAAATTATATCTTTCTTCTGGTCGTTCCAGATTTTTGATTGGTTCCAAAAAGGCCAATAGGCTCATCCGTAGTGGCCGCCATATTGGAAGACAGACTCTCGCTTCAGTCAGCTTGAGTGTGTGTGGTGAAGTGTGTTGGGTGGCCGACGGGTCTTGTGTTAAATTTTTTACTTATTTATTAGTGATAATTGGCGATTTTTAAACGGAAGCAGCGAAAATGTATCCCGTGGGACAGCGTAAGTAAACAAGTGTCTTTGTTTTGTCCCAGAAACGGCTAGTAGGAGTGTGTGAAAACTTGCCACTTTTGGCTTGCCTAGGCGAGTCTAGAAGTCGTCATTGGAGTACTGTCTAGGGGCCCTTTGTCCCACGCACTTAGCCTCTGTGATCTGGAAAAGTTTCCCTTCCAGGGGAAAATCTTCCAGATCCTAGGCAAGTTTTGTGTTCCAAATTGTTGTATTCCTGCACTGCTGTAAGCATTAGGAATGACCCCGAATGAACCCCCCGTTCAACAGGCGCATGTGTCGTTACTTGTTTCACTCCAATCGGACACATTATTAGAGAAATATCTACTAGACTTGAAGTGCCCTGAATTTTTTTATGCCAAGTTATGTCTTCCCAAAAATATACAATTTTGTGAACGTCCCGCAAAAATTGCACGAGCAATTTATCACCTTCCGTCGTTCGAAAAATCAATAATTTATAACCAATCGATTACTTTATCCGTCACCACTGCCTGATCTTCTTTTTCTTCTGTATCACTAGACACTTTTGGAAGTAAGAAGTATCTGCACTTTGTTGCACTTGTTTGTTTTTTGATTCTATCCTCATAAGCGTGTACAAGTTCTTTGCTTATAACTTTTTTGTTATTGTGAGAATTGTAGATTTACTTGCACGTGAATTCAAGTGATATATTTAGGTCACGTGTTGCTTGAAAAACTTTTAGAAACAATGTTTCATGTTTTCAATATAATTTTGAGAAAATGTGGATGTTTCAATTCTAAATTATATATTCTGGAAGTTTACATATTTTTCGGAAATGGTTAAATTAAATAATATGTAAATATGTTTTGTTTGGGGTTGAATATTTTCAACTATATTAATTATTTGAACAAGACATGGATCTGTTTAGAATTGATTAAAATCACCATTTATAAATGCTTTTTAAGCAGATGTATTTATATAAGAGGTAATTTGAACAGTTTCGTAACAAATACTGCCAGTCAGTGGAAAAATTGCTAAAGCAGGTAATATTGAAAGAAAGGGGCAATGTATATTATATTATAGTTTAGTGAATGCAAGCGTTAGAAGAATGGTGTTAAAGTCTTAGAATGTGTAATTAACCGGGCTTATCGATCAGGTTGTATTTCTAACCCTGCACTCAATTCTAAGAAATTCTGAATCATTATGAAAGGCGCATCTGGACCCCGTACGCAGGGCAGGTATAACAACCCTTCTTCTCTGTTTCTAACTCTGGTTATGTCAACTACCCATTCTCATTCCATAAATGTTAATAAATTTCAATCCAATCTGGTATGATCCCAAAAGATTTCGTGGAAACAGATTTTAGGAATGGCAAAATCCGCTTGCAATGTTCTTTAAAAATATTTAAACTGAATACAGCTTTTTATTTCATTTCTATTTTACACATAAGGGGGTCGTCCATAAACTAAGTTATTTGGTCAGTGGAAGTAGCGTTACGAACTTAGATAACATTCAGTACGTTTCCTGCTGATAAATCTGGAGAAATTTTTCTTCTTTTCTCTGTCTTTAAGAAACGTACTCTTTTTCTTGTTTGTCGCTTAAATGAAAAATAAATAGATATAATTCAACAAGAATAATCAACTAAGTTTAGTGAAAAAGGCTGCTATTATATTTTGGGTTCGGAATTCATCTCTTTTGGTTAAAAATTCTAGTATTTGGTTGAAAATTTGATTATTTTGTTTCAAATGCCACTACTTGGTTAAAAAAGTAATACTTTTTCGACAGAAATTCAGCTTGAAATTTTTTTTTATTCAGAAATAGCTTGAAACTTCAACTACTTTGTGAAAATGATTCTTTTGTTGAAGATTCTTCTTTGTTCGGAAATTTAATTATTTCATTGATAGAAAATTAATGTTCTGGGTTTAAAAAAATCATCTTTTGGGTTGCCCTTTTTAGTTAAAAATTTATTTTTTCTAAGATTCATCATCCTGTTTGAAAATTTTTCTTTTTGGTTGAAAATGTAACAATTTTGTTTCAAAATAATATTTTTGGATTGAACATTCTAACGTTTTGTAGATAATTCGTCCTTTTGTCTTCAAAGTTCCATTTTGTTAAAAATTAACGTATTTGGTTGAAAGTGCATGCTTTTTTGTAGAACATTATTGTTCTTGATGAAAAATGCATTTTCTGGTTAAAAATGTAGCTATTTCGTTAAAAAAAAAAGTTTAGTTGAAAATTCAACTACATGGTTAAAAGTTTAACTAGTTTGTTAAAAATTAATATATTTGTAAGATTCACCTTCCTTGTTCAAAATTTAACTAACCAAGAACTAACTTAAAATTGAAAAAATTAAACTCTTTTGTTAAAAGTTCATATTTTTGTTTGAAATGTAACTATTTGGTAAGAAGATAAACTATTTTTATTTTTAAAAAATTCTATTTTTGGTTGATTCTGTCAAAAAATAATATTTTTGGTTTAAAAATTCCAGCGTTTTGTAGATAATTTTTTCTTCTGGCTATAAAATTCCGTTTGGTTAAAAATTCGTGTTTTTGGGTGGAAAATTAATCTTCTTACTGGAAAATTCATCCTTCTTTAATTAACATACAACTGACAAGTTATAAATTAATCTGGTTTTGTTGAGTGTGAAACAGTTATTAAAAAATAAAACTATTCGTTTGAAATTTAACTTTTTTGTGAAAAGTTCATATTTTTGGTTTAAATTTGAACTATTTCTTTAAAGATTGAACTATTTTGAGGAAAATGTAAGTTTTTGGTTAAAAAAACTTTTTATTGTTAAAAAAGGCCAAATTTTCTGTTGAAAATTCAACTACTTTGTAGATAATCATTCCTTTTTGCTGTAAAATTCAAAGTTTTTTTTAAAATTCGTATTTGGTTGGTACAACATTAATCTTCTTTCTGAAAACATTCATCTTTTTGGTTGAATCTTTAACAGTTTGGCTAAAAATTTAACTACTTGTTTGAAAGTTGAACTTTTTTTAAGGCAAGTTTCAATGTTGTATTTAAATTTTTCGGATTTGATTGAGTTACTTATTTTTGGCTGAAGATTCATCTCTTTGTTTGAAAATTTAACTGCCATTTTTAGAAAATTTATTATTTGGGCTGAACGCTTTTCAAAAATACATTAAAAAAATATATTTCTCATTTTAGTAGAAACTTCAACTCTGGCTGAAGATTTAACTATTTTACTGATTTTTTTGTTTCAGAGTTAACTTTTTTAACTAGTAATGTAGCTGCTACATCTTTAGCTGCAAATTTATGTTCTTGAATCAGAATTGATCATTTCTAGTTGAACATCGGTGTATTTTGTTAAAATTTTGTCCTTTTTGTTCGAAAATTAAATCACTTTGTGGATAATTTGTCCATTTGGTTTCCAAATTTAACAGTTGTGTTGAAAATTTATTTATCTGGTTGAAAGTTGTGTTTTTTGGTAGAACATTTGTCTTCTTACTGGAGAATTCACATTTTTTGTTGTAAATTGATCTATTTGGTTCAAAAATCATCTTTTACATTAGAAAATTTAACTACTTGGTTGGAACTTGAACTAGTTTGTTAAAAATTCGTATTTTTTAAGATTCAGTTTTTTTATTTAGAAATTAACTTTTTTGTTCAAAATTTATTTTTTTGAAATAAAAGTTGTCTTTTCGATTAGAAAATTAATCTTTTATTCTAAAAATTCAACATATATTTACAACTTGGTATCTTATTAATTCAAGGTATTTAATATTGCATTCAATATGGTGTTGACATTAATTTTATTTGAAAGAATTGATTCCTCCATTATTACCCTTTTTTCTTAAACATCAAAGTCTTTCCTATGTTTTGATAGAATTTTGGACAGCGTTACTTATCGGTGCCATAGTTTTTTTCGTATTCTTCTGCGTTTCCCCTTTTTTCCAAATTCCTATATTCTCGAAAAACTTCCCCTTTTCTACTTTTCATATTAAATACACAATATTTAAAAATACTATTGCTCGTTTTCCATTCATAAGTAGAATATGCAACCGCAAGTAGTAAATTTTTTTTTTTTTACTTACAGAATCATCTATTATAATTAATTTAACTTTTTTTTATATTTGACCAATTTCAGACTAAACAATTTAGGATTTAAACCAAACTTCAAACGTAAAATATTTTCTCGTTGACTTTGTGTGCCAACACGGGTACAAAAAAAGATTCATAATCAGCGAGCAAAAAAACTAGGGGATACCAGGCTTCATCAAAATTCATTGAGTCTTATGGGAGTTATTCAAAGTGCGCATATATGCGTCATTACCGATTTTGTCTAGGGTTTTTGCTGCGCAGATATGCGTCAATACCTATTAACTGCTTAAACATTCCTTCGTTTGAATTTGGCTAACAATTTTTATTATGTTAAACACTTTATAAAAACTATTCTTCGATTATACATTATATTCAAAGAAATATTACAAGATTTACAACTGATCTTAATCGCAGTTTTCAATCGAACACACATTTAATAAGTTCCAGAATTTAAAAAATTTCCAAAAACTATATTTTAGCAGTTCAGCAAAATTATGTCTAGTTTTTAGTACTTCTTAAATGTTTTTTTTAAATAAGCATTCCAACCAATATTTAATTAATGTAAAGGTTTATCAAAATTGAAACAAATTTCTTTCTCTTACTTTTTAAAAATCAAGAAACCTAAGTCTTTCTTCGAGGACAAAATGAAACCATAAAATGGACTTTTTTTAATTAAGACTATTCTTTATTTAAAATTGTTGTATCCCTCAGGGTTTAATTTTAAAACGTTAATAATTAAGTTTTAGTACATTACAATTTTTTTTAATATATAATTTTTTTAGTTCTTAGACAATTTTTAGACGTTTTAAATATAAGAATTTCTGATATAATTATTTATGTTCTTAATATTAGATAATAAATAGCTTTCTTTTGATTTAATGAATAATGTTTAGGAAGGTCCATGTACGAAGTTTTTAAATAAATGCTTTCTAAACTAGAAACAGTTTAAAAATAATAGTTTATTATATTAAAAGTAATGCAATTTTAAAATAAACTTCGAATGCATAGTTTTATTCACTGGAACACAAACACTCGCGTGATTAGTTTTTTAAGTGTCATGAAATTTTAAATTTAAATTATAAAATTAATATTATTAACTTGTATTTCTTTGTATCTATTATCTGAAATAAAGAAAGCAAATTGGTATCTTCATTTCAGAGTTATGAAATAATATTTTTGACCTCACATGATTTTTTTTAAAGTGAGACATGTTCGGTAAAAAAAGCTAACATAGTGTGTTATTGATCAAATATTATAAACATTCTTCGAAATCTTACGGTTTTTTATTTTCGATAGCAATTTTAGATGAAAAACACTTTCATAGCAAAAATGATTCAGGATTGTAAATTTTCTTTTACACCTAATTTGGTTTGTTTAAAACTGATTTCTTATAAAAAGTTCTAGCATGACATTTCATTTTTTCAAAATTGTCAATCTTTTTTTGAAATATGTATCGATTTCAGGTGGAAAAAAAAGAAAAAAAGTACCTATTTTAGTATAAAATGCAAGCAAAACCAAATATTGTGAATATAAAGACTAAATCTGACAAATCTGGCGATTTTTTAATTAAACGTATTGATTTTCGTTTAAAATAGCCGATCTTCGGTGAACAAATGTTACCATAACTTTAAGTTGTTCAAAAATTGTAATTTTTTTTTTTAAATATAACAATTAAATGCTGCTCAAATAATTTATAATTTTATTATTTTAAATAAAAAAATATTAAATTTAAATGTGCTGATTTTTTTAATACCAATTAATTTTTCTGATTTAGTACCTTGGTAGTTTAATGTATTGAACGTTCTTTTCTTATTTTTTTCAATTACAAAAAAAAAACATGAAATACCACCAAGAACATTTTTAATGCAAAATATCTCTCTTATAATAAAAATTGTTCAGTTTTGACGGCCTCTATTTTTAAATGATTTATTCCGAGATTCTATTTCTTTAATTTTCTTGAAATTAAATTTATTCGTGTTATAAGGCTTTCGATTGCAAATTGTGCAGGATTTAGAATAATTTTGAATGACGCGAACAATAATATTTTTTTTAAACAGGAAATTAGCGTAAATATTTTCATGAGATTTGGTGGCGACCTGCTACTCTTTCTGGCTATATGATAACGTCAGTCACCACAGAGTGTCACCTTTTTAACCTTTTTCAGTTCGAAAATGTATTTTTTTTTAGATTGGAAGAAAGTCGGGAAATTACAGTGAATTTTGTTCTGGGCGGAAATTTGGTTAATTTTTAGGATGTTGACTTCAAGAGGGAAGTCTTACCGTTTTAAACACTTCTACTTTCTAATTGTTATATTCAAGTGACTAATTATTGTAAAATTATTTAATATCGAACGCTTACATTGGACAATTTTTATTTTTTAAATTTAAAATATATAACCTGAAAAAAATTGTAATGTGCTATTTTAAATGTTAATTTTTAAGCCAGATAGCGAGCCGCTTTCTCACTTTCGTTGGCTTTTTTTTTTTTAATTTAGCCTCTTTTTCAGAATATGGTTTAGATTCAGAAGATTTCAAATTTAGCATGTTTACTTTGAGGTATATACAATATTGGTAGCTATAAAAATTAAATTTCTCGAAGACATATATTTAAAAAATGAAAGCCTTCATATTTCAATCTATGTTAAAAAACACTGTTATCAAATTGGACAGTTTTCATTTGAAAAGCTCAGTAATTGAGTCATTTTGCGTGTGGAGCTTTCAACATTTCAGAAGAAATTAAATTTTAAAGATTTTGAAGTTGAACCCTGTATGATTCTGAAAATTTAGTTAATAATGAAAGCCTTAAGAAGTTTTAAATAATGTTAGGTTGAAACATTCATAATGCTATGATATGAAATTATAATTGTTTATGCGAATTTAAGGGATAATGCATAATTGTTAACATGATGACATATTTTATTTCAAATCGTAAGAAACAATTTTAAATATAAGGCGTTTAATTCTAAACAATTTTTAGATGGAAAAATTGAAAATATTTTGCATTAAAAACCTCCTTGTTTAAAATTTATGTTATGCAAAATTGTAAAATTTCAAATGGAAAGCTTTAGAATTTAATAATTATATGAAAAGCTATAAAAATTGATTAGTTTTAGATTAGAAATTGATAAATGAGTACAATTTCGAAATGTTTCGTGTTTTTAGTTGAATTCAACTTTTTTTTGGTTTAAAAATAACATTTTGCTGGGTTAAAATATCCACTATTACATTTGTTGTTGAGAATTTATATTTTTTGGTTAAAAGAACTCTTTTGTAAAAATTCCTTGTGTTGGTTGGGGATTTTTCGTTGTAACTATGAATTCATCCCTGTGATTGAAAATTTAACTCTTCTGGTGAAAATAAGTTTACGTGGTTAAAAATTAATTTTTTAAACCGAAAATTTAACATTTTTGTTGAAAATTATTTTTTGTTTAAAATTAATCTTTTAACATAAAAATTTAATAAATGCAGCTAAATACTCTAAGATTTAAGACGAAAGTTGATCTCTGGTTATATTTTTTTCTCATAGAAAATTTAACTGTTAAATTTTTGACTGAAAATGTATCTCTTTGTGTTGAAAAGTTATGTTTTTGATTGAAAAATTGTCTTTATGGTAGAAAATTAATGTTATTCCTTAAAAATTTAATTTTTTTGTTTTAAATGAAACTATTTCAGTTAAAGATTAATCAATTTAGTTTTAAATTCATCAGTTTGGTTGAAAAGTTAATTATTTTGTTGAAACTATTTTTTTTCCAAAATAAATAATATACATTTGAATTTTTTAAACTAATGGGTGGAATATTGTTGAATTGATGTGCACTTGACTACTGTGCGTCACTTTTTAATTTTAATGACTTGACGAAAAATGGCGCGCCCATTTCAGGAATTTTGACTCAGGAACAAATTCAACGAATGATTAATTATGCTTTAATTATTTTATGGGGATAATATAAAAAACAATATACACATAGGTATTAAAGAAATTCATAGGAACTGATATTATTAAGAAATTACTTATTCCTTATAAAGTTTCTTGAATGGCTCCATACTTTGAACGAGTTTACCTGGAAAAATGATGGGACACCTGGAAAAAACCTGACATTGTCAGGGACCTTTTAGCCAGAATTTAATTAGACACCCTGCAAATTCGAAAAAATTAATAAAATTCATTTTCAGCTCCCCCACCGGGGCCTACAACAAGCACTGCTGTGGGAGCAGCTGGAACAACTGGAAGCAGTGTTGTTGCTCCCAGTACCTTGGGCCTGGTTCCCGCCCAACAAACACACACGCCTCCTCAACCTCCAGATCTGCCGAGTAAATATTATATTTGATACTTATTTTCGTAATTTCCAGACTAAATTACAGTTTAAGCGTATCTCAAACATTGTTTCCGTTTTTTTTTTTCAGTGTTCGCATGTCCAAGAAGGCCAAACATTGGCCGCGAGGGCCGCGTCATTGGTCTGAGGGCCAACCACTTCCAAATTACAATGCCCCGTGGCTACGTGCACCACTATGATATAAATATCCAACCTGACAAATGCCCAAGAAAAGTCAATCGAGAAATTATTGAGACTATGGTTCACGCATATAGTAAAATTTTCGGAACTCTCAAGCCGGTTTTCGATGGTAGAAGCAATTTATACACTCGGGACCCGTTGCCGATCGGCACAGATAGATTAGAGTTAGAGGTGAGCTATCATCAATATTATGTTATCAATCTAAAATAGTGAGGGTGTCAATCTGCCTGGGAAAAGATTGGGTGGGGTATTTATTTCACCAAAAAAATCAGAAAACTACCGGAAATTTTATTCTGCGTCCGGAATTTTTCATTAGTTTGTATCTACTAAAATGAAAATCATCAGGGTCAGGAGTTAGGAAAACCTGGAATTCAGGGAAGTCAGGGATTTAAAAAAAATCTTGTAAAGTCAGGGAACTTCTGTAAGATACTTTTATTTGTTTTGATATCCTTTTTATATGAAAATTCATCTGTTTTAGTATAAATTTTAACCTTTATTTTATAAGAATGCAACTGTTTGGTTGAAAAATAATCTTCTTTCATTTGGGATGCAACTGTTTTGTTGAAAATGCATCGTTTTTGTTTGAATTAAACTTTTTTTAATTTAATATCACAATGTTTTTTGGTTGAAATATCCCCTATTGACAATTACATTATTTGTTTGGAAATTCATCTTTTGTGGTTAAAAGTTGTAGAAAATAACTTTTTTTAACTGAATATTTAACTAGTGCAGTCTCAAATTTATGATTTTAGTTTAAACTTTATTAATTTTTTTTTTTTAGTAACATATTAACTTCCATTTTTTGCTAAAAATTGATATTTTTGTTTGGAAATTCGTCTTGTGATTTCCTCTTTTATATGGTCAAAATGTAACTGTTTGGTATAAAATTAAATTTTTTTGTAAAAATCCATATTTTCGGGTTGACAATTTAACTGATAAATAGATTACAGATTCAAATATTTTATTCAAAACTTAATTATTTTGTTAAACATTTAATTCTTTTGTTAGAAATTAAACTACTTTGTTAAAGCTATCTCTTTTTTTTTTGTCCAAAAATTCAAATGACATTATTTTGTCACGGATTATCATTTCGTAATGAGTTTTGTGGGTGTGTGATCAAAACAAAAAACATTAGGGTTTTTAGGAAAAATTTTTTTAGGAAAGATTTACGTTTTAAAGTAAAAACTGAACACTTTAAGTATGCTTTGAAACGGGGGATTTTGAAAGAGTAATTATGAATTTGAAAAGGGAATTTTCTAAAAGAATGATTATAGTTCTGACTTTGAACAGTAATGTTTCTGCGAAATTTTAGTTTTGAGTTGGGGTACGAAATGTTTTGAGGTTTGTTATATTTACTTCTGAATTAGATCATCATTTTCGGAAAGAATTATGATTTTGATCGGGAACGAACAATTTTCGAGAAAAAAGACTATCATTATAATAGAGTAGAGTAGTAGAGTAGGGTGGATAAAAAAGGCTTTTTCTTGATGAGTGTAAAGGTTATTGATCTTTTCAAAATATAAGACAAGTTAAATATAATTAAGTGAAGTTAAAAACTGCACAAAGAAAATCGATAAGTAATCTTAATTTTTGAATGAATTTTTTTGATTCGTAGCAATAAATAAATTTTTGATGTCTATAGGCAATTGAAAATGATTACTTTTTTAAATAAAATGTTTTTTAGAGTAATACTTCTAGCAGGCTATTTCCCTTGCGAGGTACTAAATAAATGATTAAAATAAACAAACTTTCGATGCTCAAATAAAATTAACCCAAAAATGGTAATTTTTTATATGTTCCCTTAAAAAATGACATTTTTCGTTAATTTAATGTCGCGAGAAATTCGTGAAATTTTCTTCAATATATATTCAAGTTCTACTGCATCTTCAAAAAGTTTTCTTCAAGTTTCATACCAATCAATGTAACTAATAATTATTCTGCAATTATCGCAAATTTAAAAACAAAAACTTTTTTCCCGGAGCAAAAGCTGTGTTTCTTTAAACAGGCTTATCATATCTAAAAATTTGCGAAGTAAAAACTATTTTTCATGTTTATATCTACAACTTTTATTGACATCTCTTTATCGTAAAGTGAATAACTAATACAATATACAACAAAAATGATTAAAAACCAGGGTCAAATGATTTTCATGTTTAAGTTCATTTACTTAATTATGTGCGATAAAATTTAAAAATGTAAAAATGATTTTTAAAAAAGTTTAAAAAGTTTAATACCAGAATCTGAGTATGATTAAAAAAGGTTTCTAGCGAAATGTCTAATAATTTATAATTTCATAATAACCAGATATAATTATACATTTCAGTCAAAAAATTGTAGTAATCATAGAGAGAAATAAGCAAGAAGCAAGAAGAAAAAAACTATCATCAGATATAAACCTAAAATATAATTTTTATTTCACAATTTTTTTTAGATAAAATAAACTTATTTGAAGAAAAGCTGCATTTGGCGATAGGTAAAGATGTTTCTGAATTTATAATAGCGATAATTAGGAAACGGATTTATTTATTGTTATGAAACTTATAAAGAACTTGTTGCTCGTGATACAAGGAGAGAAAAAAATGTTAAAAATAAGGATTATTTGGGGTTTCTTTGTCTTGTAAAACTTGAAATTTCAATCATTTTTAAATTATATCAGGAACCGAGGAAAGTGCATAAAATTAATTTAATGATCATTTTTCTACTTTTTAATAGTTTTTAGCTTACAAAAAAAAACATTTTTTAGGGAGCCCTTAGGGATTATCCATAAACTACGTTACCAATTTTGAGCAATTTGGCTTCCAAAAATGCAATAGTTAAACTTTTAAATAAAAAAAATTGTTATTGAAATTTCAAGCCAAAATGACGACTTTTCTATACAAAACAGTTCAATTATCAAATGAAAAATGTAAAGCTTTGATAAAAAAGTTAATTTTATTTTAAAAAACGAATTTCTAACTAAATAGTTCAATTTTAAGAAAAAGTTGAAATCTTATTTGAAAAAAACTAACATTTTTGACTAAGAATGAAATAGGTAAATTATCAAATACCAAAGTAATTTTTCAACACAAAAAAAGGAACTTTCAATTTTGATGCAAAAATATTAATTGTTTACCGACAAAATTTTTTTTTTTTAAAATCCAAGAATTCTCAGCGACAAGTTGAGATTTCAACCAAAAAGATAAATTTTCAAAACAAAAATATTAGTTTTCTACAGAGGATACTAATTTTTAACCAAATTCAAGAATTCTGTACTAAAAAGTTGAGTTTTTAACTAGAAAAGATTAATTTTTAAAGAAAAAGATTAATTTACTATTAAAAAATTACAAATTTTTTAAAATACAAGAACAAAATGAAGAATTTCGAACCAACAAGGTGAATTCTCATCTACAAAAAAAAAATTTCAAACAAAAAGATGAACTTACTACCACAAAAGGACGATTTTTAAATAAAGTTTAAAAGTTACTAATCAAGAAATTGAAGTTTTAACTAAAAAAGATGAATTTTTAAACGAAAAGATTAATTTATTAGCAAAAAAGACGAATTTTCAATGAAATTCAGGAGGTACCCGAGCAAAAAGTTGAAGTTCCAAGTAAAAAGATGAATTTTTAAACCAAACTGTTATTTTTCTACCGAAAAAACGCATTTCTAACAATATTCAAAAATTCTCTTTAAGTAACAAAGATGTTTTTTAATTTTTAAGAAATTAGTTTAATTTTAAAACCTAGTACTTAAATTTTTAACTAAAAAAGATTAAATTTTAAACAAAAATATTAATTTTTTACCGAAAAAAACTAATTTTTGATAAAATTCAATAATTTTCACACAAAAGTTGATTTTTCATCTAAAAAAAAAATTTTTTTAACAAAAATATTATTTCTCTACAGAAAAAACAACTAATTTTTACCAAATCAAGAATTCTGAACCAAAAGGTTGAATTTTCAACTAAAAAAGATTAATTTTTAAACAAAAAAGATTCATTTACTACCAAAAAGACGAATTTTTTACAATTTCAATAATTTTCCACCAGGAACTTGAATTTGCAAGAAAGAAAGAAATTTTTTTGAGTTTTAAGAAAGTACAACTTCAAAACCTAGTTGGTAATTTTTTGAATGAAAAAAAATGAATTTTGAAATAAAAAGATTATTTTCTAACAGGAAAAATACGAATTTCTAACAATATTAAATAGTTCTCAACCGAAAAGTTTAATTTTTAAGAATGAAAGAATTTTTTTAATTTTTAAGAAAGCAGTTTAACTTTAAAAGCTGTTTG
The DNA here is from genome assembly GCA_010014905.2 of Druon quercuslanigerum. Lineage (NCBI taxonomy): Eukaryota > Metazoa > Arthropoda > Insecta > Hymenoptera > Cynipidae > Druon > Druon quercuslanigerum. The sequence continues at coordinate 11,435 of JAAAKG020020169.1, read as the reverse complement.
TTTAATTTTTAACCAAAAACAAAAATTTTCTACCAAAGGAGAATAACTTTCAATAAAATTCAAGAAGTCTCTTAACTTAACTAAAAACATAAATTTTTAAACAAAAAGATTAACTTCCTACCAAAAAGATTAATCATCTGAGTGAAATGCGCTGAAAATGTTATCGTATGTACTTTCAGAAAAAAATTCTCTAAATTGTACATGGTTTTGAGCCCCCTCCCCCATTAAAGTGGTAACGTAGTTTATGGAAGATCCCTTATCATTATCCAATCGAGTTCTTCCTTCCGGTGGTCAAACTTATTCATTTGACTTATATTTTAAGAAAATCTAAATGTTTTTTCACTTTTCAAGAAATGCCTTTTCTGGAAGCACCTTAACCGAGGGCATTCACTTTATATTTGACTTTTTAAAGGTTATACTTCCCGGAGAAGGAAAAGACAGAGTCTTTCGAGTTGTAATCAAGTGGGTGGCCCAAGTTTCTCTCTTCGCCTTGGAAGAGGCACTAGAGGGACGAACCAGACAAATTCCCTTCGACGCAATCCTCGCTTTGGATGTGGTAATGAGGCACTTACCGTCCATGACCTACACACCCGTTGGAAGATCGTTCTTTAGTACCCCAGACGGCTATTATCATCCCCTTGGGGGCGGAAGGGAAGTTTGGTTCGGTTTTCACCAGTCTGTGAGGCCCTCACAATGGAAAATGATGTTAAACATTGATGGTGAGTCCTTATTTCCGTAATTGCTCCTATAGTCATTCTCAAACTTTTATACTTATTGGATTCGCTTTTGTTGTTCAGTCTCTGCGACCGCTTTCTATAAAGCCCAACCAGTGATTGAATTCATGTGCGAAGTTCTGGACATCCGAGACATCAATGAGCAGAGAAAACCTCTGACCGATTCGCAACGAGTGAAGTTTACCAAAGAAATCAAGGGGCTGAAAATCGAAATCACACATTGCGGGACTATGAGGCGGAAATACAGAGTCTGTAATGTCACGCGCAAACCTGCCCAGATGCAATCGTAAGTACAAGTAAATTGTAAATAATTGATGACTAGGATTTTTTTTCTGAAAAAGGGGCATTTCATTTATTATTAAAAACTTTTAAATCATATGGGTATTTTGTGAATATTGAACAAAAAATCCTTCTAACAAAAGCGCCTTATCTTTAGCAAGAGAAAAAAAATTTGACAGAAAAATCAGCCATTTCATTGAAGATTCAACTGTTTTAGATTTAAAACTAAAATCTTTTTCATTGAAATATGAACTTGGTTAAAAAGTTGGTTAAAACTTGGTTAAAAATTGAACAAACTTGCTTTAAACATAGTCTTTTTGGGTCGAAACTTAAACTATTTGATTGAAACTTTAATTAAAACTTTTTAATAATCACTGATTATTTAAATAGGGTGGCGATTTTATTGGGAAATGACCGGGAATTTAATTAAAAGCCCGGAAATTTACTTCTGATTGCAGTAAAATTGATATTTTAATTATTTTATGAATTTCGGTCAATTTAGAAAAGTGATTTCTACTTTATCTGCAGTCGCAGATTTTCTAGATTATCCCAGTTTACTCTAATTAAATCATAATTTATTATCAAATGTTTATTATTTTCGTTTTTAAGAACAATCTTTTGCAATTTTTTTCTCTGGGAGATTTTTTCCGTTTACGTAAGTTTGATAATCGAAGATGATATTTAATTATCTTAATTTATCCTCACTTGGAACATAGAATTAAAAATAATAGTTATCGTTTTTATTTTAGAGTTTCCGTAAAGAAATATAATTTCACCTGTTCCAAGTCAGAATTTGTCACAATTTAATAGTTTCCTGTTCCAAATTAGAAAATAAAAGAAAATGCTTCAAATAGGTTTTAGAGGAAAAGTAGTATTTCAGAGAAGAAATATTCCTGAATTATACTTGAAAATTTTGTTACATTGTTCCTTGCGAATTCATCTTTCGTTAGTTAAAAATTCAACTAGTTTAACATTTTTGTTTTTTTACGAAGATTTATAATTTTAATTGAAAATTCATCTATGGTTGAAAAATTAACTACTTTGTTGAAAATCCATTTTTTTACCTAAAAATGTAACTATTCTAGTATAAAGTTGAACTACTATGTTTTAAATCCGTTTTCTTTATCTTGTTACGAATTAGATATTCAGAAGAAAACTCAAACATCCTATTTTTGGTTTAAAATGTCTCTTTTTGGATGAAAATTTAACTATTTGGTTGAAAATTGATATTCTTTATTTAGAAATTGTAGAAAATTAATCTTTATGGTTGAAAATTCATCCTTAGGTTATAAAATTCAACTATTCCAATTGAAGATTCATAACTGTAAATAAAAATTCATCAGTTTGATTGAAAATAATTTTCTTCAACTGTAACATTGATATTTTCTTGTTCAAAATTCAACAAGTAGAATGAAAATTTGTCTTTTTTATGTGAAAATTCAACTATTTCGTTGAAAATTTACATCATAGTTAAAAATATATTTTTTGTTTTGTGGCAAATTATCTTTTTATTTTTAAGTTAATCTGTTTATTTAAAAATTCTTCTTTTCAGTTAAAAATTCAACTATTCCAATTGAAGATTCATAACTGTAAATAAAAATTCATCAGTTTGATTGAAAATAATTTTCTTCAACTGTAACATTGATATTTTCTTGTTCAAAATTCAACAATTAGAATGAAAATTTGTCTTTTTTATGTGAAAATTCAACTATTTCGTTGAAAATTTACATCATAGTTAAAAATATATTTTTTGTTTTGTGGCAAATTATCTTTTTATTTTTAAGTTAATCTGTTTATTTAAAAATTCTTCTTTTCAGTTAAAAATTCAACTATTCCAATTGAAGATTCATAACTGTAAATAAAAATTCATCATTTTGATTGAAAATAATTTTCTTCAACTGTAACATTGATATTTTCTTGTTCAAAATTCAACAATTAGAATGAAAATTT
>JAAAKG020020158.1:0-20351 GCA_010014905.2 Druon quercuslanigerum | reverse complement strand
CCGCCCATCCTCCTACATAACGCCTTTTCTATAGTAAGTGCATGTAAGTTTAACATTAGCGTAATTCTCAAGTTTCTAAAAAAATGTTAATTCCCTAAAAGAATTATGTAATTTTTAAGCGACTTCCCAGTAATGAGCCTCTTATGATTAGGATCATATTTAAAGGTACACAAAAAGTGGTTGTCAAGTTGATCAACAAGGATAAAATTCGTCGTATTGTCTTCACTATTCAGTATTAACTTACATTTCGTTCCTTAATAAACATTGTTTCTCCGTCTTCATATACAAAATCTGTAGAAAGACCTGTCCCTTCAAGAAAAAGCCAGTCTTTGAAAAGAGCCATGAATGCTCGAACTATGAAAGATGCAAACAGATGCATATGCAATCTGTTTCGTGGATTTTGTAACTTTCTGAAAACAAGAGTGTTAAAATAAGTTTTGCATTCGTTTTTTAAAAGTAATTTTAGATATTCTTAAAATATATTATTTTATTGTAACAGATTGAGTCTAATAACAAGAATTGTACTGGTACCTACCTATGCAAAGAAAAAGTGAGAAAAGCGATTACCAAAACTGTAAAGGAAGTTGCATAGCCAACTTGGGAGACAGCCTTAATTATTGGTAACCATTTCTAAAAAAGAAATTGGTGAATGAAAAACACATGAGGAAACTATTTTTTGTAACCATTTATTTCTTAAAATAAAAAAAAAGATTACTAGTTTGGCTTATAACATTATAATTACGTTCATTTACAAAAATTGGTCACATGATAGCCTGGTAAATGCCATTCTACATATTCCAAAATTCAAATGTTTAATAATATTAAATTGCAAGTGTTTGATAATGATGGATTTTAAATATGAATCCTTTCGCATTTAAAAGTTGCAAACGTTTAATATTGACCAATTTAAAATTAAAAGACCTTTGAAAATAAATATTTTTCTTGAAATGAATTAATGATAATTTCTGAAAAATATATTGACATACCACTAAGAACATGGAAAACCCTAAAACTAGTGGAAAGTGTACTTTAGTATTCATGAAAAATAATTGCGTGTAAAAGGCATTTAGATTTTAGTTTCGTAAAATTATTTTTTGAAATTATTTTGCTTTACAAAAAAGGTTAATTAAGTCATTTAAACATTTCCCTCTCATACTTTTCCAACCCTGCTCCACCTACATTCCCCCTCTCATTTCCCCTCTTTTAAAAAAAGTGTACGACGAATGGACACGCGACAGAAACTATAAGAGATTTTGCCCAGAAATAAGAAAACCCTATAAATGATATTTAAAGGTCCCGTAAACCCCATGAAGCTTAATACATATTTCCTATAATAAAAAAAGACGTTTTTGTAAATTTTGTTCAGAATACTCTATATTAATTTGTCGAGTTGATACACAACACCTCTCTTCACAATTAGCCAAAGAATACGAATCCAAAAAGTCCAAAAAAAATCCTATATGTAAAAAAATGTTATTTTTGGAGTTTTTAACGCTGTTTATCATTTTTTGTGTTTTCTTTTAGTAGGAATGGTTTGTAATGCATTAAATATTACTTTGTTCTAATTACTGGAAGTTTATATAAATTTTTAGAACGATTTATTATTATTTATAGTAATTTTCTTTGAGAATAGATAATAATAATAACCAATTAAAGTTATTAAAAATAGTTTTTAAAAATAATTTATTATCATTTTTAATCATATTTTCTTTGAATAATGCTAGAAAATTGCAGTTTTTGCCTGAAATCTTCCAATTTTTGCCCACTTGTCAATTACAATAAGGTAATAGTTAATCAAAGTTAAAAAATAATGTTTTCAAAGAGCTAGAAACTTGCGTTTTTTTTAAATCTTCAACTTGCAGTCCTTACTTAGAGTGAAGTAATAGGGTAAGAGCACCCTTTCCTGCCCTCCCCCCCCCCCCCCCAATTATTTGCACCTTTCTCTAATTTCAAAGATAACGCAGCCACACAAAAAACCGCTTTCCGCGCCTGGAGGTGAGACCGTGCTTACTATGTATTTCTGGGGTCTTTGAATCCGAATCCGAGGTCTAAAAAATCCCCAGCACGTCATTGTTCTGGCATAACCTCAAAAAATCTCATGAACATTGTTTTTTAGAGTCTGGGGGTCAGACCATGTTTATCATATGTTTTTGGGGTCGATGAATTGAAAACGGAGATCCAAAAAATCCTAAGATGCCAGGGTTGTGACATAACCTCAAAAACCTCATAAAACTAGTTTTTTCTGAGTTCGGGGGTCAGACCAGCTATTTAACGCTTCAAGATTTTAACTTCAGCCGTACATGAAACAAAAATCAGTCCAACCCATAAACCCTATTTACGCCACAAAGCAAAGGTATCTAGGACCGTAGACATTAGCGCTACCCGATGTACACAGCGAGGAGGTTGCACGTACGGATTTTGTACATCATATAGTCCTTACAAGGACATTTAGCAAACAAATTTGAATTTTTGGAATGATTACCAAGAATAAATGAATGATTAGGTAAATGAATTGTATAATCTAAAAAATGAAAAATGATGTGTAGAATTCTGAACGATTAGAATAAATGACTAGTTAAATGACTGGAATGGAAATTGAATTACTCCAGTACACGATCATAAAAATTCAACTATTAGCATGGACGATCTGAAAATCAGACTCATAAATCAAATGTCAGACTCTTTTTTGCTACTATAGCGGTTTATTTTTTTATCAAAAGATCTATGCAATGATTTACGCTTTCTGCCTTCTTTCGGTGTATGTCGCTTAAACATCCAACAGAAATCTGCTATCACATTTTCATTCCACCTTCCTTGATATCGAGTTTCCATGACTTTTATATCCTTGTGAAAGCGTTTGCCTTTCCCTTTACTAATATAACCTAGATTATATGGAAATTTGTCTAGATCTTCATGCAAAAAATGTTATTTCAAATTCATCAGGCATCATAGCTTTCTTAAATCTTTAAATAGGCTGCCTTCTCAAGTCGATTCATGGTAACAGTAAAATTTATATCTTTGAACATAGTGCGAATTTGTTGTCCGTCGAATACTCCTTCTTTCAACTTAACCTCAGAAATTTTCTGAAATTTGGATTGAAGGTGATGAAAAAATGCCCCTGATTTATCAAGGACTTTGATGAATTGTTTTATGAGGCCGAGCTTTATATGCAACGGAGGAATAAGAATTTTCGATGGATTCACAAGCAATTCATTGATGATAATCATAGAACCTGGAGTTAGCAATGATCTTACTGGCCATTGTTTCGTCTTCCTGTAGTGATTTTTTCTGTCTCTACTATCCCACAAACACAAATAGCAAAGGATATTTAGTGAATCCTGACTGTAAAAGTATTTGCATATTAGCATATTTCTCTTCCATGACAGTTGACTGAGCAATCGGTACAGAAGCATAAACGTTCCTGTTGTGAAGTAGGACCGCCTTTACACTTCGTTTCGAAGAGTCTATAGAGAGACACCAATCAGAAGCTTTGTAAGAATTCTCTTTCAGCTGATTTATGAGACCCTCGACATTGGTACAAAATACTAAAGATAAATCTTCTTCCTTCATATAAAATTTACGGAATTCGAAGTCTCGTTTTCGATAACTAGAAGCTTTTGTTTTAGGTTCAAGAAGATTTTTCTTTTTCAGAAATGAAGCCAAAAGCTCAGAATCATCTTTTGGTAAACCTAAATCTCTGACGAAATCATTTAGCTCAAACTGGGATATCAACGAAGGAATGAAAGGTACTTTTTCATTTGAAGTGTACTCTGAGCCAATACAATCACTGCCGTCGCTCGAATAATCACTTTCTTCATCAAGTTCTCCAGATTCGATACCTTCAGTAACACGATAAATATTGGGTTGGCATTTAAATTGATCAACTATAACGGTAGCCGTCACTGATAGAGCATTCTTATATACAATTTTTTTTTGTTTTTCTTTTGATACCTTTAATATTATTTAAGCAAAAGTAACAGTCCTCTACGCTACCCTGGATTTTCTGCAAATTGCTGGAGTGATGAATTCAATGTTCTATTTATTTATTTATGCCTTCCATCGATACAACATCTTTCTGCACGAGTTACAAATGACACGTGGAACCCAAATATTATGTTGATCAATCTTTGAATTAACAATTTCTTTGTATAAGTTGCAAATATTATATTTACGCTTTTTTGGGGATATGTTTTAGAAGCCTGACATGCAGCTTTTTGTTCGCTGTTTACTAAAAAGTTAGCTAATAATTAATGCTTTTTAACAAGAGAAATTGCTTAAACCATATAATATTGTTTGTCACTACCTTCTCTTATACACTGCAACTTGGACATAGTCATTCCGGATTTACTTCGTTCCGATAATTAATGAACTTTTTAGTTATGAACAGATAAATAAAATTTTAATTATTTAAGTAAACTTTTGCGAATCTTTTTGTCCATCAGGGACTTCAGTTTAAATGCATTAGCTGACACAAACTTGTTTGTTATTAACAACGGAGAAACGACGCTCTTGCATCGTCCAGGACAATCCAACTCAGCTATAGATTTATCGATTGGATCTTCTAACTTTAAACTAATTGCTTCTTGGTCGGTTCTTGGCGATAAAATGGGCAGTGATCACTTCCCAATAAAAATTACTATCAGTTTTTTCACACAAATACAATTTAAAGAGAGTAGAGTGGCAAATTTGCAGATCCTTTTTGTCATCTCTCCATAAAGAAGATAATCTTCCTGAGTTTCAATCTTCATATGATATTAATAATGCATATTACAAGTTCGTAAAAGATATAGAAGATGTCCTTTATAAGGCAGACCCTAAGATTGATAGGAAGCCTCCTAGGAAAAAATTGTATCCGTACTCCCCTCCACAGTAGAATAATGAGTGTGATAAGGTTTCTCGCATTATATTTGCTAAATATAAACACTATATGACCTCTTCCAATTATGAAAATTTCATTGACTTCCAAAAATACCACAAACAAGCCACTAAAAGATTTAAAGCAATTATGGTTTCTAGTTTCAGGTCATATTATTAATCTTTATCGTACAACTCCCCTGTTGCTAATGTTTGGAACAAAATGAGAGGATTTTGCCACAGATTAATGAACACACCTTCGCCTGCTTCTAGTTCCATAAATCTGGACACATTGGATGATATGAATGAGTACATTAAAATTTTTTTAATGATGCCTAATGATTTCTCTAATTTTACCGTACCACCTCTCCCAAACTCCTTTCTAGATAGTGATTCCACCTGTCAGAATAATAATCCTTCGTCTTCATCTCCAATCAACAATGACACGTCGCAGAGGTTGGACATTTTTGAATAATTCTTTTCTTTTGAAGAGTCACAATGGCATTCCAAGTAATGAAAACGCGGATAATTTAGCAAAGTCGGCTACAGTAGAAGAAACCTTTCATGAGCTAAAACTGCCACACACAGACATTTGGTCCACAATCCTTCCATGGAGTAAACCTACGGAATCGGCAGGAATTGTTCATTATTATTTTCAAAATTTTTTTCAAGCGTTTACTTTCATTAAACCATGGTTTCATAAATCTAATCAAGATAGGAAATCAATAGACATCATATCAAGACTACGTTCTAATCACTATAACCTCGCCGCTAGCCTGGCTAGGAAGGGTTTCATTGATGGTGGGGGATGTGCTTCTTGCGGCTTTCCCGAGGAGGAGATCAACCATGTGTCTTCCCAGCTCTCCGATTCTACAACCGCCACTTCATTCTTCTTTCTCCGCTCCATCCTAACTTTCTCTATCTTGCCTTTAATCCACCCTATGCTCTGTAGAAGCGCTTCTACCCCCTGCCTTTCTTCCCTGCTGTTTAACTTTCATCCTTTTATTACAATATAATTTTTTCTATCTGCCTTTTCTCTTTTCTCCATCCTTAACTCCATTGCCCTTATCCTTGCCCTATCCGCTGTTTTCTTCTTTTCATTCCTACTCTCTCCCACTTTCCCTTCTACTATGGTCTCCACCCTCTCCCAAATACCTTGCTTCTCGTCCTCTCCCCTGCCAACCTCTTCCTAATCTTTTCTTCCATCTGCTTCATTTTCCTTCTTACCAACGCCACTTCTCTCTGCAAACCTTCCACTTGCTCCCTCAGCTCTTTTACCTCCTTTCCTCATCTCTCATCTCTTCTCCTCAGGTCCTTTATACCTTCCATCTGCTCCATTGCCCCCCGTACGTCCTCCTTTAATCCTTAACAGCATCGCCTATCAGCACCCCGAGAGCCTTCTCTCTGCCTGCCCTTCCATTTTTGTGGGATGTGACCTACGTGTCCGTACGCTCTTTTTAAAGGGACTCTCTAGCGAGCTTTTCTCCGGGCTATCTTTACTGTCTCTTTTCCCCTTCAAGAGATCCCACCCCTTAACTAGAGCTAGACGCTCTCTCCCTTCCTTTGGCGTTTCCTTCGTTCCGATCTTTCCCTACCTACTGCAGCGAACAGTTGTCTCTCAATGCCGTTCTCGCTTACCACCCCAAATTCTGCTTTTCTTTACACTATTTCCTCCCTCGCAGCCCCTACAGACTCCCTTTTCTCTCCCCTAACATCCCCCAGCACTACGAGAACCACTCTTGTCCACAATGAAGACCAAACTCCCTTGCCAACCTAACCTCAATTTCCCTAATTAGCCAGATTCCACCACAAAACTACAATGAAAATTAAATAATAACTCCCCAATTCACTCCTCACAACTCTGCTCACCTCCTAGGCTTCCAACCTCACACTCTACTCACACCTTCTACACAAAATCCGCAAAAACTTCTCACACCTGGCACTGCACACTTTCTCCTACCGCCATCCCAGTACCTATTATATAGTCGAGTGCAAACTAGCAGCCGACAGCACTATTATGTTCAGCATATTCAGTAATGTTAATTTATTTAACGTACTTTCGGTATAGGACGTAGAAAAAGAGTATACGATTCACGGACAGAAATGGGTTTCTGGCCTTGTGTAATATAGTATTACTAAAAGAAAAGAGCAAAACAAAATAATTACGAGAAACAACTTGCAAAACTGGTGAGATTCAAAAAGTCATTTTTGTTTCGTATTCTATGGCTAAATATGAATTGAAATGTTGAGGTCCAACAAACAAAATATATGTATTTTTGTGTGGATTCAAACAAATTTGAGGTGATATACGTGAAAATTCTTTAAAAAAAGGATTCCTGTGCATTTTTGGGCCACCCTAGTGTACATACATAATAACTTTTCATTATTATAACATAATGCAAAAACTCTTACAATTGCCAGTGTGGAATTAATGATTTTTTCTTCATATTCTGTAGTATCGCGATTCAAATCAGTGATGGTAGTTATAAATTTGCCATCAGATGAAATACAAAGAGAATAATTACTCCATGAAACACCATTTGTATCTCTAAACCATTCCCCATTTGGCAAACATTCTTTCATAGCTTTAAATTTGATATTCCTTAAAGTATATTTCTGCCAAGACTGAGCAGGACATGGTAATGTTGCAATTTCAGAAGCTACTGTTTGAGGCCAACACAATATTGAGTCGAAAAAGGGCGAACATGAAGGCCTTGTGTCAGTTTTTGTCAAGTTCATAGTATCTAGAATGAAAATTAAAAAATATTAATTATCATACATTGACTTTTCGTAAAGAATAAGTTTGAAATTTTTCTTTTTGCGATAACCCTGACATAATGTTCTTGTTAGTAATCAACTTATTTGTCTTCACCCTGTTGAAAATTCCTATATAGAATCCGTTATTGAATCCTACAAAGTAACTTTGCAAGAAGCTGTACATGATCATATGAGGGTTCATATGTGGGTTCTGACGTATGACTCCTTTAAGGACTAATGACAAGGATCTTATATAGGTCCTGTACAGTTTCCTGGTCATCGTGACGCGTATTTGTGGTTCCAAATCGTCGTAGGAGTTTCTATAGAAATTTTATGATACCTATATTGTTTAGCCTCGATGGCTGCGCCATTCCAGGGTTCGAATCCTTACAGTTTGTGCTAATTTATAAAAAAATATAAATTAAATCACACAAATAAAATGTTTCCCTGCACAGGTTTCTGTACAGGAACCTTTGTAATATCCTGTGCCATTTTATACATACATGAAAATTATTCCTGTGTGGGTTCCCGTATAAGAACCTCTAAAGTACCTTTGTATGACCCTACGTGAGCAATTTTACGATTACCAGGACACCATACAGGAAACTACATAAGATCCTTATCATTTTTCCTTTAAGCAGTCATACGACAGAACCCACATAGGAACCTTCATAGGATCATGTAGAGGTTCTTGCAAAGTTTCTATGTAGGATTCTATGCAGGATTCTATATAGAAATTTTCAACAGGGCAATTTATATTACTTTTATTTTTGCCGTTGCTTGCTCCTACAGATTATCTTTTTAGTTATAAATTTGATTGTTTGTTTAAAAATTCAACAATTTTATCAGGATGACATCCTTTTTTATAGAAAATTCAACTGTTGTGTTAAACATTCGTCTTTTCGGTTTCAAAATTCAACTGTTTTCGTAGGAAAATTACATCTGGTTAAAAAACATATTTTACTGTTTAAAAGCCGACTACATTTTTTTTTAATGAATACTCAACTATTTCTTTGAAAATCTGCCTTTTAGTTTAAAAAGACGTCTATTTTAGTATAAATTGCATTTTTTTATACAAATGCAACTACACTGGAACCGCGTTTATATCCGCGCCGCTCTCACTTTATCCTCTCTCGATTATATCCCTATTATAGCTCTCAGTTATACCCGCTCGGCATCTACCACCTCACAGTTACCACGTGACTAATAGGCCAATTATCGTGCAGCGCGGCAATTTTCCCTCCGCTAAAGGGCAGAGGTGGATATAAATGCGGTTCCAGGGTATACAGTAAAAAATTCCACCATTTCGTTAAAAATTCATCTTTTGAAGTACGAATTTCATCTTTCTTTGAAAAAATGCAACTGTTTGGTTAAAAATTAAGCCTCTTTGTTTTAGGATTTAACTCTTTGTTTCAAAATTTTTGTCAAAGCACTTTTTTAAGAACTCATTTTTGTGCTGAAGATTTATATTATTAGTTGAAAATTCATCTCTTTGGTTGACAAGATAACTTTTTTGTTGAAAACTGATTCTTTTTAATTAAAAATTCAACTGTTCGGATAAAAATTATAGACTTCGTCGAAAATTCATTTATTTTAATTCAATTTTTGTACAGATAATTTGTCATTTGGCTTGAAGGTTCAACAATTCAAAATTTAGATAGTTGAAAAATGGTCTATTTGGTTCACAAATTTTTTTAAATTAAAATTCATCTTTATTGGTTGAAATGACCACTAACAAACATTGTTGTTGAGAAATCATATTTTCAGGTAAAAATTAAATTATTTTGTTCACATTTAAATTAGTTTGTTGAAAATTCAAGTAATTCATTAATAAGTCGTCTTTTATGGTAAAATAGTCTTGAACAATTTGAAAATTTTATATTTTTATCTGACATATTGTTTTATTCCGTTTATATAAGATCCTATGTTAAAATTATTAGAATCTTCAAATGCTGGTATTTGAATGATATTTGTCAGAGAAAATAAAAAATTTATCAAGGAAAAACTACGGAATTTTAAAAATAAGGATTTCACCCTGCAGTACATGTATTATCTTCAATAAACAAAATTTCTATTGTTCTAAGTCCCATATCTTATTATTTCCGAAAAACATAAATTACTTACATCAAGAGGGGAGGGGGTAGAAATATTTTTGTTCTGTTAGTTGCAGGGGGAAGGGGAGGTCTTGGAGAGGACCTATAATCCGTTAGGTAGTTTAATTACGGACCTTGAATGATTTTAGCATGATGGTTTTCAATTAAAATACATTCACGAAATATACACTAACCTTTCAAAAGCCGATCGCACTTAATTCTCTGTTCTTCCTGAAAACCTTCAAAAATTTCTCTCTGCAAATCGTCAAATTCCTTAGCCATTATTATCTGAAAAATATGATTAATTGCTTGATCATCATAAAGGAAAAATCAATTTTTTAAATATTTGTAGAAAATAATTCCGTTAATTAGTTTTTTTTAATTAGTTGCCGATTTTTATTATCTGTACTAACTGTATTGAAAGTTTAAAAACAGCATTCTCAAGAATAGTTTTTAAAAATTCATGAGAAAATTTCTTTTTGAGAGACTCAAGTCTTCGGTTATTCTCGGAAAAAATATTACCACTGATCAATTTTAAATTAGACCTTCTCGCGTGAATTGGTTTTGGTGATTATATAGCAATTTATTTCAAGCGGCAACTGAAATTAAAGGAGTTTTTCGGGTTTAGTTATTTGTATACAGTTTAGTTTAGTTATATAACTAAATAATATGTTCTGTATGAAATTCAAAATTTGTAATACATACTTTGACGAAACAAATTTATTAATATAATAAGAAACCGTCAACGACCAATTTTAGTTTTAATATATATTTTTATCTTTTTTAAAGAATAAATAATAAAAATTTATCGGTCGAATAAAATATTTTACTTGTTTTGAGCTTAAATAATTTTCTTAAATCGAAAAATATCGACAAATAAAGTTTCACACATTTTTCACTTTTCTTTAAATAGTACATTTGTTCTGAAATTATCTTAGTCTGTTCACGCAGCTGTCCCAAAATTAAAAATTGCCGAATACTGTTTACATAATTTTTTAAATATTTTAGAAGCACAAATATTATTTATCCATAATTTAGGTTAAAATTGTTAATTTAATACTTAAGAAGATTTTAGAAACACATAAAATCAATTCGTCAGCGTTAATGCAAAATCACAATTTATAATGATCATTATTTTTTATTAAATGACGGTAACGCTCCATAGTACTTGATCATACTAAAAAATGAAATGATATCTTAAAAGGCAGAATTCAGCACCAAACATATTTCAACATATTTTTAACAGATTTTTGATTTTCTTTCATCATAGTGGAATATCTTGTCACACAAAACAAATTTTTTTTTTTAAATCTCACTCTCTAAAATGGTCAAATTTTTGGTAATTGCCCAAATTTATTTTGCTTTTAGTATATTAGGAGGATCTGATTTTTCTGAATAATTATCTTTTTTTTGTTGTGCAAGCGTCGGTGGATACAGCGTAAAAAATGCACAGTGAGAAATTCACGCACCACACGAATCACTTGAATATATAATGTGTCTCCCGCATGACAACAGATGACTTCTGACCCGTCTTGACATTGTGTTAAAAAATACCCCATATCATTTTTTAAACAGATTCCTGAAAAGTTAATCTTTTACGTACAATGTAACAACCTCTAAGATGGAATCATATTAAAAATATTAAATAAACGATCGGAAGGCAAAAGAGCGTAAGTAACAAAACGCGAATTTTACATGAGCCATAAAAAACTGTCTGCATAATGTTTTAATTTTTTAATTTAAAAAAACAAGAAAAATACTTTCGAACTACAGGCCGGTCTCTGAATAATGTCGCTCTGAAGAGTGCCGTTTCTCCTCATTTTTGCTCGATTGCATGCTCCACCATCGCGTTATCGCTTGGAGTACCGACATTTCAATCTAGTCTCTCTGAATAGTACCACTCTAATAAATGTATTAAAATAGACTATTTGCTGAATTAATGTTTCTCTTGAATCAAAATCGCAAAAAAAGTACATCCAAACTTCATACTTTCGGGGTGAAAAAATAAAACTGACGAGCGGCATTATTCAGGAAGAGTGAACGTGAATTCGATGGCGCTTCTACATGCCAAGATTGGGGGGAGTTGAGTTCCACAAAAAATTCTTCCCTACCAGCCCATGTCCGGCATTATTCAGAGAGGAGACTGTATTGCTTATCTCTATTGAATTTCGAAAAGTGCGCTTCAAGAAAGGGAGAACTCAGCGAGAAAATCCTTATCAAAGAACCGTGCTTCCCAAAAGAACGCCGGATCTAACATAGGAAAACCAGAAGAACTTTTTCATTTTTCAATTAAAAATAAATACAAGGGAATGCTTCCAAGATTTAACTCTATTGAAGCATAAAGGGACATTTTGACAGATGTCCTGCGCATCCCCAAAAACAAAAATATTGGCACAACTTGTTGATTAAAAAAAAACTAGAAGTATTTGCGAAGCTATTACTTAGCCCTTACTACTTAGACACACTTATAAATTGAACTGGACCATAATCATCTATGGGCACATGTAATAGGTTAAAACAAGTATTTTAAACCAATAAAACGAATTTTCAAAATTTGTCACTTACGCCTTTATCCCCGCCGACCTTTCAAATATAGTCAAACATACTTGCATTACCTTTTATCGATGATCGATGAGACCTTTCAACATTCTATAACCAGATAGAAACTTCCTACATTTTTCCTACATTTTTCCTACATATTTCAATTTGAAATTAAGGAATGCAGATTAAATGAAATGAGATTCTTTTGCGTCTTAAAACTTGTCAGCCTTCAGGCTCACTTGCATACAATTAGATTAAAAAACCGTCTTTCTTTATGCATTAAAAAATAATTTTCAAAAAAATTTTCCTGATATATGGAAGTTATTTAGAAACAATGTTTTAAGTTTCACAAAATAATTTGTAAGATAAAGTCACAGTTTCAAATTTTTAATAATTTTCACTTGAATTTTTTGCCTTTCAAACTATGAATAATGAACATTCACATACAGTTTTCAAAAGTGCTTTGGTGACTCCCTCCTCTTCACGAAGCAACTGCGCGACGTCTGTATAGTTCACGCATATATCTAAAATTGTGTTTCTTCAACCTGGTTCAGGATAAAGACCTAAAAGCGCAAGCGCAGAGTAATATCTGCAAAAACACAAAAATTTATCAATGCAAAAATTATTCCATATGTGAGAGAGAAAAAAACTCAGTCACAATAATTTCTACATTACATTTTTTTTCTTATTAAGAAATAAAACACGGAATGTGATTCGATTCAGACTACACTTCTGTTGTGAAATATAATATAATTAATAAAGAAAAAATTACAATCTAAACAATTAAAAATCTCATATGAATAAATAATTAAATCTTCTTTTAAATATATTGTATTACTTACAGCTGCTTTCAAGAAACATAAATTTATTTAAAAATTTTAATATCAGGCTTATTGTTGTAGATCTAATGGATTCATAATGTCTACAATAAATAACGTCTATAAGTCACATAATTTCGCTAGATTATCATCAGAAAAGATCATATAAAATGAACCCTTATTAATTTACTCCAGTCACGCGGTAAGCACTGCACTAAAAATAAAATATAAAATAAAATTCTTGAACTGTAGAAAATTTGTATAGCATTTTGACTTTATTAATTTTTTTTTTAAATTTAATTAAGTATAAATTATTAAACACCGACGTAATTGGTACAATGGTTGACAAGCCCCAATGATTAGCCACTTCATGCAAATATGTTTACATGAAAGAATACTTAGAAATTTTGGATATTGTTAATTTCTATAAAGATAAATTATTATCAAATACTATTAACAATTAAGGTACTATGGTAATTTAAAACTTTCTAAAATTGATTATCCATTTGTGTATTTTAGAATTTCGTCCGACGTCTATAGTGCTTTATTTTCAAATTGTTAAACTGGAAAAATTCCATATGAGTGGCCAATCATCGTACAGATTACCCTACTTGAAATAGATAACCTTTATTATAGAAAATGAGTACATTATATGCTACATCCTGCTAGTTTCATTAAATTATTTTCTTCGAAATTTGTACGCAGTTGACAATTTGTTAAAGTTATAACATCAGTTTATTTCCCTTTATAAACTTTTTTATCGTTAAAATTAAATGTATAAACATTATATTATTATATAAATACACAAATGAACGCATAACATTAATTACATAATTAATATTCTTCAAAAGAGATTACAAGACCAAAGAATTAAAAGAAGTAAAAAGCACCACAAAGGTAAAAACTACCTGTATAGAAATATTGGCATGGTCCAAGCAGGGCCCAGGCTTGGCAAAACTAGTAGATGGCCTGGTGATCTAGCCTGGCTCAAGATCGGATGAAACGCTAAATCTGGCCAGGGACAGGCTTGATCACCCAGCTTGGCCCAGCCTTAGCCCAGGCCTGGCCCTAGTTTATGTTTGATTTCTTTCTTTTCTTTATTTTCTTAATTTAAAGTAGAAATTTCGCAAGAATATCTTTTATTTTAAATGAAGTTGACTACTGAATTTACAAAAGTTTGGATTTAAAAATTTTATCTCCCATCTGATTCGAATTTGAAAATTGTGGGATTTCATTCATTACCTCGCCGAGTTCTGATTCTTCTTCATTATCTGCTTTATCAGAATCTATATAAAACAATTTCTTAATTTACGTCCATCATATTTATTACATCATTTTAAGTTTTAAAATCATTACATAAATTAATAACGTATTTATACTTTATAATTCGACGGAAAAATTTTCTCACTTTAAAGTTAGAAGTCACGTGCAATATTAATGTGAAAATATTATTTATAATTAATAGAAGTTCTTACTGGCATTTTTACAAATTTAATTTTAATGATTGCCACTTTGTAAATTTTGACACTTGAAAATTGAAAGTATTAAGTGAACAAAGAGAATAGTACTGCGCCATCTGTCGCCAATTTTAGAAACTTTTACTCTAGCTTGGTCCAACCTCCAACCAATGCAAATTGAAGCTAGGCCCAGGCTAGGGACCGCCAGCCTGGCCCAAGTCTGCAAGTAAGCTTTGCTTACTTATTTAACAGATATATTATTTGATTTCTCAAAGAGGGATTATCTAAGAGGCATTTATGTAACGATTAAATAATTAATACCTCTCAAAATTATAGATTAATTAAAATTTTCTAATAAAGTACTAGCCTAATTCAATCCATTATTTCAGGAATATTTTTTTCTGACTACGTTTAATTCAAAATGTGAAAATGTATAAGTTATTTTAATTGCATAACTCTACCCTTAAATGAATCTACCCTCCATGGCTTTATTTATAAATAATATCCATATATTGTGACGACAGGAAAATTATAACAGATATACACATAAATGCGGACAATTGGTTGTTAAATACCTCAAAGTTTAAAAATAATTTTTGGACATAGTTCGATATAATTCGACCACAGGAGTTCAAAAACAATAATATAATATAAATTTATATAATTTAATATGCTCTTCACCATATCTTAAAAAGTAATAGAGCTATGATCATGAAATTTGGAAGAATTGTAGGTCCGACTGATCTCTACTGAAAATTCCTATATGAGCTCCTATATAGTAACCTGCATAGGATCCTATATAGGGAATGTATATGTTTCAACTATGCGTGCCACCTACGGGAAATGACATAGGTCCTATGTAGGTGCCTGTATAGAATCGTATATAGGATCCTATATATGTACCTGTATGGGACCATATCGAGATGCGCAGTCGTATTCAATGGCACCTACGGCTGCGCAGAAGTTTTTTGTCCTCCAGAAACACCTAGAAACATACGTACTACTAGATACCATGAGGTAACATTAGTTAAGTACCATTAGTTAGGCAACATTAGGTACCTATTAGGGAGGCTCCTATACAGGCAGTTATATAGGACCCTATGCCGTTTCTTATAGATGGCACCAATAGGTGAAACATATAAAATCCTATGTGGGATCCTATATGGGACCCTATGTAGCTTCTTATATAGGATCTTATATAGGGGACCTATATAGGAATTTTCAGTAGGGATATCCAGGTCTGATAGTATTTTGAGCTAGATCGGACATTCAGTAATTTTTCTTTCGCATTTAGAGATGTGATAAAAAAATTACCTTGCTTATTTGAGAAAGCCTTTTTTTTTATTCAAAATTCAAGAATACGGAATCTAGCATATTTTTTCGTGTTTTTGACCGCATGAAATGGCATGTTGTTGTAATTTTCATAACCTACAAGTATTGAGTATACAAGTATAATTTGTATATTCTGTTTCTATGACCTACTATTATCTAGAAATACCGATTTATAATTTTTTAAATAGATAGTTCGTCTTGTTGATATATGGAAAACTTTTTTAATATTGGGAATATAAAAGTAATGTATATGATATGTTTGTTGGCGTTTTCGAGCCGCATTTATTGTCCAAATTAAAAACCTTTTATGACCTTTTAACTACTGATATCGTCCTTAAATTTGTTTAACAAAATTATTTTCCTTGTTTATTACAGGACTTTTTTATATTGGAAATATAACGAAGTACTACATTTGATGTAATTATTCGCGTCGTCGTGACGCGTGGATTAATATATTTATTTTTCTATTGACGATTTCTATTGATCGATTAATTATTCGAAATTTCGACGAATGCTCTTGATTAATCAATTGTTACTCAGAAAGTTTAAAAAAAAATGCCGTATTTATACGTCCGGACAGAAGTCACGCCCTTTTCCCTTTCCATATGAGGTTTTAATTTTTCCTATGAGGTTTTAATTTGGAATGTAACATTACCGTAAATTTAAAAGTTGTTCATTGTATCAAAACACTTTAATTGTCCTTTTGTTGATCTCTCTGATTTTCTGAAAATAAGACAGAATCATAAGCTTGAAAAAATATTAAAAGTATCCATTTTCTCTCATTTTTTTAGGAAAAAACCTATCTCTCAGGAAACTAAAAACCATTTTCTTGCGTTTGAATGGGTTTTTATGTTTTCTGAATTGCGTAGCTGACACTGGAATTCCAGATTGCGACCCATTGATTAGTGTGACTTTTAATGAGAACATGAGTTTTTGAATGGACGTTTGTCTTCTGAAACTCATTTTGGAGAGATTATGAATCCTTATTATCTGATTCAGAAACAATAGGTCCGATAAAAAATAATTCATTTAATGGAAATTTCTTTAAATTTAAATAGTTTAAATTATTTACAAAAAATTGTTAAATTAAAAACTTTTAAGCAAATCCTGATACACATAGTCTGCTACTATTAATTATAGACTATTTATTTTCAGGAATTTTAATTCATTTTGTTGAAACGTGTTTACACATATCTGCATCATACAACATCGGAATGTTAAACATTTATTTATATATTTCACACATTAAAAAATAATTTTTTTCTTCAAATTTACGTTAATAAAATCTCGTTATTACTGAAAGTGAAAAATCAATAAGTTACAACCTTTAGCTTAAGAAACTTCACATTCCCCTTGTATCAATCTCGAATTCACAAAAACTATCGCTCGTGTTTTGTTTTATAAAAATTATATTTATCGCAAATGCGGGTTTTGAAATTCTAAACATATGGATGATTTGGATCCAAATATATATGAGCAGATTGCGGAGTTTGCTTCTGGCTCGTGCACTACTTCCATCCAGTACCATGTGTACTAGGGTGGTCCAAAAAAGCATGGCAACATTTTTTTGCCCACTAGAGGGCAACTCTCCCCCCCCCCCCCTCTATATTATTCCGAATTCCTTGAGAAACTTCAAGTCAACACCGTCACCTGTTAAAATAAAATAATAAAAACCAAAAATAAGGGAATTTCTTTTTTCGGAATTGGAATAAGATAGGGGGGATCGTTGCCCTCTAAAAAAAAGAAGCGTTTTTGAGTCACCCTAATGTGCACTAGGGTGGTCCAAAAATGCATGGAAAAATTGTGCACTGAATAACGTGAGTGACGCGGACGATTTAAGAGTAGATATTTCATATCTGCACAGGATAATTTATTGAAAATATTGTAAAAAGAGAATTAAAACTTCAGAATGATTGAATTTAGAAATAAAGTTTTGCATCTATTATAATATAATACAATAGTATTTCATTTAAATTTCTTTGATTTTTGTTCAATCTGCGTTGTCTATTCAAATTTCTTACTCTATACTTTTCATTCGAAATAATTTGCATCGTTCATCGTTCATCGTTCATCGTACTTTTACCATTAGGTGTGATCTTTAAAGATCTCCATTTCATATTGAATTTCAACCCATTCATGCGCACATTAATGAATCTTATACTACCCATTAGAATTAATTTAAGTTAATCACTCTCATTCAACTCTATTCACTCAGCATTTGAACAAATGTGGAGTGGCAAATTTAAATTACCAGCGGTATTTTAGCTGGAATGGATTTTGTTTCCTGGGTAACCAATGGGTGAGG
Organism: Druon quercuslanigerum; assembly: GCA_010014905.2. Lineage (NCBI taxonomy): Eukaryota > Metazoa > Arthropoda > Insecta > Hymenoptera > Cynipidae > Druon > Druon quercuslanigerum. The sequence goes on along the minus strand of JAAAKG020020158.1, from coordinate 2,194 downwards.
CAATCTGGAATTCCCGATACTTAATTCAGAAGTCATCAAAACCCATTCAAACGCAAGGAAGTGGATTTTTTTCCTGAGCACACGTAAACAAGGGTACACGTGTACAAATGCAATATTACATTAAATTAAAATTAAATATAAGGTATACAGTGCATATAATAAAAATGTATTATTATTAGTATTATTTCAAAAATAATGTATAAAGGCAGAAAATATAAAAATATTTGTCTGACTGTTATAATAATAAATAATTCAAATTACCATCGCACTCAATATTTTAATTATTTATTAAGTAAAATAATCAACATTTTCTCTTTTAAACGAAAATGATGAAAGCATCTAAATTATTTTATACATTTTTATTTAGTATAGCAACTAAAACTATTTGTTTTTAAGTTGCTCCTACTGTTATTGAATTAAATATTTATGTTATTTTCCTAAAATATTTAAAAAGCGAGACTAGTTTCTTTTAGAAACACAGTACAAAAGGAATAGATGATTTATAATTTAATTAGCCGAAACTTATTTCTAATGGACGGAAAAAGTCATCAGCTAAATGGCAGATAGAAAATTTAATGAATCTCCCTTGAGACCGTGCATTTTTGTATATTCATGAACTTGAACACCTGTGTACATATTTTTTCACACACCCAGAGAATTAAGTAAGTGTAATGACTTTAATTGAAAGTGGAATAAGACATAAATATAATTGACCAATGTGCACGGTATATCTAATGAAATTACTTCACTCCCTTTTCAGTTATCGAGTGGTGCTTGACTTTTCTATTGGAATTCTTCTGTCAGTTGTTAAACTCTTTAAAGTGCATTATTCATGTAAAAAGCATGGATAATTTCCAAAAACAGGAAATAATCAGTGGAAATTTAAGAAATAGTGGTAAGTTTTTTATACCAAATATGATTAGATTATTTATTTAAATAAAAGGAATGTTACTGAAAGTAGAAAATTATATATTGCTGTAGTTATAGTTGAACTGTATAATATTACGGAATTTTCAGTAAGTTCGTCCATGGCTTGTATTACGGAGTTTATAATAAATTTGTAGGTTCTGTAAAATATTAATTTATTATTATTATCATTAGTTTGTCACCCTTATTTTTATTAATTTAAGAATGATTTGCAAAATATTTTATTTATTATTTTTTACAGTCATATTTAACATAAATAAACAAAATATGAACATTCATACATATTCAATTATAAATAAAAGTTTGAAGTCAATAATCATGCAATCTTTATCTTGCTTGGTACTACAAAAATTACGTTTTTTATTTCGATTTTTTTATTAATCAAATAATATGTAAAATCGTAAAATAATATGTGATTGTACAAATTTTATGGACATGGAAATTAAATTTTAGCCATCATATGACATCTTGTTTAGGTTTTTCAATATATATATATATATATAGTCCAATCTTATAGAATTTGTGTCATTTTGAGGGTTCCTCTCAAATCTAGTTAAGATATCTCATAAATTGGTGATGAATAAATAGTTCATTTTCATTAGTCATCTATTCATTCCAGAATATAATAGATTTTTTCTTTTCAATATAAATATGAAGGGCAGGCATTGAAAACAAGTAATTGTACTTCCGCAATCGTTATATTATCAATGGTGATATTTTATATGAAAAAAAGGTTTTTTGTAGTTTAAAATTTAAATTGTTGACTTTAATGAATCGCAGTTTGATTCGATGATGGTACATTTCAAAAAAACTAGTTGACAATATTAGTCATTTGTAAAAACAAAAGTAAAAAAAAAAAGTAATGAATATTTTTTGATTGATAAGTATTCCCCTAGAACCACAGTAATAATTTTTATTTTAAAAAGTTTGAAACAAAATTATTTAAACTAATTACATTGGTTTAAATAATTGAAAATTAAGAAATTAATGGTAATAAATATTCCAGTAGGCCAATAGTAATAATTTTTAGGGAAAAAACGAATTTAATAATAGATTATTTAAAAGAGGAAAAAAACAAATTTTCGAAAAAAAATATTTAAACAAATTCGATTTGTTTAAATAATTGTAATTTTTTTAGTTAAATAAAATTTTCAAGTTTTGTGGGGTCTCCTTTTTGGGTTTTTGAAACAACTTTAGCGAATTTTTATATTCATTTATATTAAAATTCAGTGTGTTTCGAGCTCTCGATGCGTATGGCCATATAGGC
>JAAAKG020020147.1:0-20352 GCA_010014905.2 Druon quercuslanigerum | reverse complement strand
AATCTTTCAATTGTACAATTTTGGAATAGTTAAACAATTATTTATTAATTGAGCGTTTATATTAAAAAAAATGTTGGCTTTAATTTGAAAATTTAAAGAAGTTTTAATTCAAGTACACTCAACTTCCAGTTAAGTCAAAACTCAGTTATGTCAACGATCATATATATTAAAACGCACCGCCCAGTTCTTTCACATTTCGTATCCCCTCCACTTAGCAACACGTGACACTTAGCAGCACAGACATAGATAGACACGGCGCACGTAAAAAGCGCACTCGTTCATCTTATCCGCCCCAATAGACATTGGCGGAGATAAGGGGAATTGGTCGTAACCGAACTGTTTTCATTTCAAAGACTTTGACTTAACTGGAAGTTTGGTGTACTTCAATTTGCAGTTTAGTTTTTATAATTTCAATTTTTTTAAATTTACCTTCAGGGGTTCGAAACTTTTGTTGTAAAACTGAAAAAAACTCGGGAAATGGCTGGAAATTTTTTCTTCGATTAAGACGGCCAGTCGGCCACCCTGAATTATTAATAAAAAATATTTTATTATCAATTATTTTTATTTTACACATTTACATATTTAAATCATTTATAATTTTGACAAAATTGCATAGAAATAACGATTCTATATAATTTAAGACAATCATAAACTTTTCAATTCTAACAATTATTTAATAAAGATACATAATGAATTATGATTGAACATAACATTTTAAATCTTAAAGTGCTGATCCAAATGTTCAATTTTACCACCATTCAGCTGCTAGTTTCCGTGATGATTTTTGATTGATTAACTACTGTTGAGCTTATTATTATTAAAAAAATATTTCCGGTCAAAATTTAGAAACAGCTTTAAGTCCATGTGACGAGTGGGTCACGTGACCAGAGTCCTATCTTACTACCTCTTTTTTTATCTTCTAACTTATTTTCACATGAAGCGCCACATCGAGTTAAAAATTTGGGATAATAAATCAGAAGCACTAAGAAAGGTGGATCTAGTACTAAATTATAATAATTATGAAAAAAGCAAAAGAAAATTATTTACAAAAAAAACTTTTTCCATAATTATAAAAATTGAGGACCAGACCCACCATTTTATTAACTTAATGTAGCGCTTCATGTGAAAATAAGTTAGAAAATAAAAAAGCTGCGGTGAGGTAGCAATCTGGTATTCTTTTCTCCCATACATTAAAATACAAACGACAGCCGTCCTGGCCGGAGCGCCAACTGTCGGATTAGTTCATTGGCCCGGTTGCTAAGAAAACCTATTACTGCAAAACTAGAGGCAATGTGTAATCCTTATCCAGTTGTCATTATCATGTCATCATTTGTATTATATAAATTCAATTCGAATTTCCTATAACTTAATTAAATTGACTTGAATTCCATTTCATACATTCACTGTAGTTGTATTTGAAATTGCTAGAATTAGTTTCAATTTCATCAAATTTTAGTTTATATTTGTTTGAAATGTGTATCAATTTAGTTTAATTGAATTCAAATTAATTCCGCTTTTGTATTAAATTAATTTAATTTAAATGATAGTGAATTTAAACTTAATTTACGCTTCTATAAAATTCAATTTGATTTCAGTTGAAGTAAACTTTAATTTATTAGAATTCATGTAAAATAAGTTGAATTAAATTGATGTTCTCTTCAATTCACTTTACTTTATAACATTTGCATGTTAGTCCAATTGAGTGTGACTTGACTTGTAAATCAAGTGAATTTAATTTTACTCACTCGAGTTATAAATTAAATTTATTAAGATCTAGCGAAAATAACATATCTTCGAAATAATATGAATTCACTAGAATGAAATTTTCATTCAATTGGATTTTATATATCAGTTGAATTAAACTTGAAACTTATAGGAATCAATTAAATTTACTACGGTGCAGTTAAATTACATTAATTGGCTGTAAATTTGAGTTCTTTACACGAAAATAGTTCATTTTACCAGAATTTATTTTAATTCCATGATATTATTTTGCCAAGGATGCATAAAAAAGGTAGATAGACTTGAAGTCTATCACCTCAATTCCGAAAATAATTTAAAACGGGTTTGATGTCCGCAAAGATAATCAAATAAAAAGATACAAACGTCCAAAGTCACGTTTGTGAAAACACACAGAATACGAAATCATGCATCATGCAATTTTTACTATTGCTAAAATCCGTATGAGACCATGCTATTATGATTAGGACCTATCACTATCACTCTTATTTAGTGTCATGGGTTCGAATAAAACTAAATATAAACTGTCGTTTCAACTGTCTATGCACTAAATCAGCTTTAAAATCGTAAAAAAGACTAGAAATGGATGAAATCTGATCAGTTTTGTATATGGGATCGAAAGCACTGAAATCGAAAGAATTCTCTAAAATATTTACAATCCAATAAACGCCATGATTAAATTTTGTTAGAGTTCTAAATTAGGAAGTTTCGCAACTTCGCTAAATTTATTGTATGAAATGAGGAAGATAGATTTGGAAAATACTATGCTACTATGGAGCGATTATGTACAGCAAAATAAAAGAAGAGACTCGTCAGTTGGTCTGTAAAACATTTGTTCTAGGTCTGCCGTAAATCTTTGCTCATAGCATGATCACTTACAAATGTTTACTCTTTAGGACAAAGTTTTATTATTTTCTCAGCGCAGCATTCTCAATAGGCGAGTTTAGTTTACCTAATCGGTTATCCGTGTCTACTGTGGAAGCAAAATCGGGATTAAATCGCGATTTACACATTTATAATATCATAGTTAAGGTTCTGATTAAATAAATGAATGAAACCACTCGAAGAAAAGAGTACCAAAGACAGAAAGTTAGAGTTGATCATTAAAAATCGGTAGATAATTAACTCTCAAGCGGTACACTTCAACCCAGCATACGTAAACTGTACACTGGTGCGATTGGTTTTTTTTGCAATGTTAATATTAAATATTTAATATATGTAACATATAATAAACATCTAGCATATATCACGCACATTTAATATAGCGCGGATAAACCCTTACAGCTGTGCCTGCGCAAATACCCACAAAATGAAAAATTTACCGTTTCGAATTTGCACCAGTGTACCGCTTGGAGGGTTCATGGCCAGAAAAGATGATGAAGTTAAGTGTTAGTAACACGATTTGAAGGTGCTTCAAAGCTTAAAGATTTGACATCTAATTTAGATTGAACATTTTAATTTTTTCATCTTTATTTCAAAAGAAATTTAATTTACTACTTACGTTCTACACTAGCAACGTCGATGGCACGATCGGTGTCTTTGACAGGAAGTTCCTGAGGACTCGGTTCTAGTTGACTTCGACTAGCTAGGGAAAGTCTCGAATTGCCTTGACCGATTATTCCTCCAGGTCGACCATTGATCACATTTGAAGAATTGGTTCTTCTTATACCCGACCCAGGAACGTTTAAACTGAAAAAATATAATCATTTTTCAAATTTTTTCTTTATCCCATAGTTTAAATAAAAATAAAAATAAATTATTTACCCAGCAGTGGAATGGTCGATGCTAATACTTCGCGGTCTAGGAGGCAAGGTTGGCTTTCCTCCTCCGTTTCCATTAGAGGACGTTTCTTCCGAACTCGAATCCTCCTGGTTGCCGACTTGACTTAGATTCACTGAAATTCACATATTGTTGGATAGATTTTTTTAAAATCAAAATAACTGAAAGTCGAGGAATAGATCACTCGACTTTTGAGTGTACAGCAAATATCGAGATTTCAAAAATTTTAAAGACTGTAAAAGATTTCACAAAGACTTCAGAGCTAATAAGATTTAAAAATATTTCAAACATTTCAAATATTTCAAGGGCCCATCAAAAACTACGACACAGTATTTTGAACACTTTTTCTAACCCTTCTCTTCTCTCTCATATATTATCCCACAAAGTTTGTAACCCCCCCCCCCCCACATTATGACATCACAAATACGGGCACCTCTTTTTTCATTGATTTTATCTGAAAAACTTCTTTAAAAAAACACAAAACGTAAAAACGTAATATTTAGACACTATACTTGTAAGGGGTCGTTCAAAACATACGAAAGCTTTTTCCTGAAATAGTTAATCCCCCCCCCCCCTCCACGCGTTATGAATTTTTTGAACGGTCCCTAAGGTAACATCACTAATTTTCATTTTTTTAAACATTTCAAAAGATTTTAATACACATTTACCTACATTTTTCATGTGTGATGTCACATTCTACATTGACCCCAAAATTCACAAAATCTGCCCCCCAGAAGTGATACAACAATTTTACGAAGGCTCATACAAAAGATTTCAAGAGTGATCAACCCCTTGCTGATGGATTAATTCTTTAAATTGATCAAATATTCAAATAGCAGAATGGCAGAACATCGTTTTAAGACTTACCACTCGAATAAGCTCCTTGCATTCCGCGCCTCCTCAAAACGGATGGAAGATTGGTTCCTGAAGAGGAGTTAGTCTTAATCTGATGCGCGACTTTGTTCTGTGAACTGATTGTGGGTCTCATCAGTGCACTTATTCTATTATTTCCACATTGATTGTTCCAGCCTCTACTTCCACCGGTGGCCCCCGCATCCGATTCAGAATCACTCTATTATTAAAAACACCGCAATGTTTTATATAAATTACGAATACATAAATAACAGTACAAATTGTAATTTTTAATTAAAATTTACAAAACCTGATTAAGTACACCAACGCTGCTGCTTCGAGTCATATGAGAGGAATAACTTTTTAATGAACTGTTCCTGGATTGACCAACATTTGAACTTCCGGTTCCCATTCGCGAAGAACTGTTGATATTTTTGTTAGCTACTTTTCCTGAAACTGATTCATATCGCTTATTTTTCTGCTATGAAAGAAAAAAGATGATAAATTTTTGATCGTCCGCAAAGAAATGGACCTAATGCGGAAAAAACCGATTTTTAGTTTTTTTTGACACACATGTATAGCTTCTTATTTGCGCTTTCATAATTAAAAATATTATTCCTATTTATCTGAAAAATTCGAATTGTTATATCGCTTCTCCTGCAAAATAAAGCTACCGCGTATTAGGTCCCTTTGTTCGCGGAGGTCACATGTATATATCTGTATAGAATAAAGATATGTAAATGTGATTTATAAAGACTGGGGCGACGAAACAACGAATTCAAGCTTCAGCAGTTGCAGTAAAGTAAAAAAAAGATTTCAAAATATTAACTAAAATAAGACGATGCACTTAAATTTGGAGAAATTGGAAAAAAGGAGTGGGGTACCTTGAATTGGGCCATGCAGTAACCTGTTGGGTGGGCTCACAGACAGATCACTTAACGAACAGGCACGTCTCATACCAGCTTCTTCCTCTTCGCTGTCAATAACTTTGGATGATAATCGCCCCCCACTAGTGCCAACTGTTGACAACACACACACACGTGCACTAAGCTACAGTTTGAGCATTTTTTAAAAGTAAAATTATGCTTGCAAACGACAATGATTTGCTCTGTCTTTGATAGTTCCAATGAAAAAACTTCTTCAAGTTTCTTAAAATTCAAGATTTATAAAGGGCGTTATTTTTTAATCGTCGTCATTACTTTTTTCAATCACATAGCTATAGATTTTAATTATACTATAAATTGATTTTTTAAACTTAATCACTTTTAGAACACTCTGAATTACGTTTAGAAAGATTGTTAAAATATGTATACTACTAAATACTACTATACTGCTAAAATCTAAGAAATAAATTCCTGATCACTTTTCTATTTTTTTAAAATTAGAATTTAAAAATTGAAGCTATTGAAGTCCAAATTTGTTTTATTAATAAATTCAAATGTGCGCTTTAGAGGTTAAATAATTTGAAATTAACATATTTCGACTGCTTTATACAAATGGGATGAAGTTCAGATGAGCCCATATAAAGAATCAGGTTTTTATTCTGTATGTGGAATTAAGTCTATTTTTTAAATGCTTGATTTTTTTAGTTTTGGAGATAAAATAAAGAAAAATAAACAGTTCCGCAGCATGCAATACAATTTTATGGAATTACATGTAATATTTACGATTGAGTATAATTTGTTATTTTTTATTATATATGCTGCAGAAACAGTATACTTCTGTATTTTATTGAAAAAAATTAAGTTATCAAAAAATAGACTTGATCCCATACACAGAACAACTAAAATCTTATTCTTTATTCGAGATCAACCGAAGTTGTTTTTATATTATATGGAACAGGCAGTTTAAAAAAGCGATAAATTGAAATCAACTAAAAATTTTAATCTTTCAAGAACTTTCGATATCAATTAGGGACCTTTAAATTGTATCCGGTTAGTTTCTTATATCGTAAAGAATATTTTAACAGATACCAAAAAAGCATGCGTGCATTTAGATTTATAATTTTTTGTGTTGTCAAACGTGCGATTATAAATTCCAAGCCTTTTAATTTAATAAGATCAATTCTAAAGGGACTTCAAAATTAGATACTGTAAAAAAATATTCAGTACAATATCAAAACAAAAGTGTTTACAATTAAATAAATTAGAATTTTAAGACACTGAAAATTTGAGATGTTTCAGATTGAATATTAAGAAAATGAAAGCTTTAAAATTGAAATATTTTTATTTGAAGTACTTCAGAATCATCCAATATTATGCAATTCTGTTCATTTTGCAATTTGTAAGGTTCTGAATCGAATAACTAACAAAAAACTAAAAACTTAAAACTAACAAAATTTAAAAACTAACATTTATCAGTATAAAATTTAAATATTCAACCATTTTTATTTTAAGGCTTTAAAAGATAAAACTTGTTAGAAGTCGTGATTCAAAACTCTTTAATTTCAAATTGGATATTTTTATTCTTGAAAATTTAAAATTTTCTTTTTAAATCTAAAAATTAGCGCTTCCGAAATTGTACCAGTGAAATTATAATTTTCCAAAATTAAAAATTAACATTCTTTGCAATGTTGTAATCAGAATATGGTCAATTTTAAACAATTTTAATTGACAAAAAATGTAATGTAAGACTGTTCTTTAAATAATAAAAATCCTCAATTTAAAACGTATACGTTTAAAACTATCCAATTTTAGTACGTATCAATTTTCAATTCTTCAATTTTGAAAGTTTCCAATTCGTAATGATTTAATTTCGAACGCTTTAGTTTGAAATTATCTAAGATTTCAAAATACTAAAATAGCATTTATTGATTAAAAATTAAGACTTACAAAAATTTATTGATAAATAAAACAGGAGGGTTTTTAGAAAGACTTGAAGAAGTTTTTTATTAGTATTAACGTATCTAGCAAGGCATAATTATATTATGCTAGTTATACAATAAAAGTGCGATTATAATAGAATCATATCATAAACGAAAAATATTATGAATACTTCGTGGAGAAAGCAGGAAGAAATAAGAGAATGTTAGTGAAGTAGGAAAGAAGCTGCGCAGGAACAAGGAACACTTAATTAAAAGGTTTCATTCAAAGGAATTAACATGCGGGGCGTGCCAAATAAAACATAAAAAAAAGAACGATTGTACAAAATATATTATGAAATATCACATCAATTATATAATTACGTCAACTGAAGAATAAGTGCTGTCTACATGAAATTAAATAAAATTGAAATTAGGCTTTTATCGCTTGGCTTAAAAATGGTTTTCTAATAAATAGAATACAAAAATCCAATACTGTTAATAAAAATCAGTCAATAGTATCAAAAATTAAAAATCTTCAAATACATTCTCCATAATGTCTCAAGTCTCATCTTTCTCTCTCTCTCTCTCTTATTTTCATCCTAATAAAGTGTTTATCATAATAATGATACAGTCTACCGTCCATACTAATCTCTGCCTACGAAAATAAAAGATCTCGTTGATCCTCAAAATGAAAAACATCTCAATTCGCAAATACAACGAAATTGAAATAAAGGAGGCAGATGCAAACAGAAGCTGCTTCTCCAGAAATTCGGGTACCTGGGAATGGATGCCTCGAAGGTAGAATCGATTGACTGATAGTTGGCAGTGTTTTCGACCACTTCATGTAGCTGTGACATCTCGAAGCTGGAGGCCACATTCTCTTCGGAGAATTCGTACAACTTGATAAAGGCGTGGAAGATCCACTTTCTAATAAAGATCTATCAATCGTTGAGATATCTGCACAATCACTATCCTCTCCTCCAGAATGAATTCGAAGTTCCTTGTTTAACTTTGAACACCTGATGTCCCTCTCCGCTTCTAACTTTGCGAAATTTTCGTTTCCCTCTTGCTTCAACAAACTCCTACCTCGCATTAAATTCTGCTGCTCTCTTCGAACGAGATTCTCAAACTCTTTCGAAAGAAGCTTCACGGTTCCCTCAATAGCTCGAGTTATTCTAATATCAACACTCGTATCCACACTTGCATTAATGCTTTCAAATTTAGGATTCGTAAAAGATTCACTTGACTCGGTCGATGAATCAGGTGCACCTCCTGGTTCCAAAGAATCATAGGCTTCAGTGTCTTTCGTTGGTATTTGCCTTTCAATACAGTACTCAACATTTTTCTTCTCTTCTTCCAACTGCAAATTCTGATTCTGCGTTTTTTGATTCTGATCGTTCCTAATTTGAAGACTGAAATTCTTGATCTCATCAGACTGCATATTTCGAGACTGTAAGCAATTCTCAAATCTCCTTATACTGTTGTTTTCTACTAAATCAGCTCTTTTAAAACCTTGAGTTTCAATCTGGCCATATTGATTCCAAGTAGGCCTCGCTCTGTTCCTCATACTCTGAGTTCTAGAAGAATTCCTCTTTGGCTTCGGTGGCTTGTGAGCAACATAGTCATTCAAAATCAACATCGACTGTGGACCCTTCGTCACCTTTAGACTATTGCTTCTGGAAACATCGGAGCCCCTGATATTGTCGCTGTTCATATTTTCAGCATTGACGTCCAGTTCATAATAAGCACACGATTTCTGTGGACTGATTTCCTTATTCAATTTGTTCATTAAAGTTAAACTAGTGTCCTGAAGAGACTTCGATCTGAAAACTGTTCTACCAGAATTAGTAGTTTCTGTTAAATACTGAGTATTAACAGTTTCGTTCGCGTTGCCAGTGTAAGTCTCGGAATTTTGTCGTTTGCGTTTATAATGGGTATCAAAAAGCATTTCTAGAGGTGCGGATTTAACCATGGAGTCAGAATCATCTGTCAAAACACTTTCAGTGCTTCGATGATCCGCGTTCTTCTGAAGAGGAAACATCTGGTAATCTGATTCATCGGTCAAAATACTCTCCTGACTTCTTCCAGATTTCATCTTTCGTCGCGAGAGGAAGAAACTAGCACTTGAATGTCTGTCATTATCATAATTATGACAATCCAAAATCTCAGCACTGCCTTTGGAGAAAGATTCGACTGATGCGTCAGATAAAATACTCTCTTGAGATTGAGTCAAAACCCTCTTGTAAAAATTTTGATAGTGAGTGTAGTTCTCCGACTGACTTTCCAAATTGATTTGGTAATCGCTAACGCATCTTCTCGGTGGATTCTTAAAATCACCTTCCAGGGAATCATCACTAAAGTTTCCGTTCCCATCATCACCATCACCAGAATTTTGGTCCAGATTTTCCAGATTATATTCGTTCATCGCTGGGAGACTTTCGAAAGATTTAGCGATGGTTTCCATTTCTTCTTGGTTGTCGTCGAGGCCGATGAAATAACTGCAGGATCTTCTTTTTTGAGCGAATCTTGCAAACCTACTTATGTTCTTTTTGCAGTGTTCTTTCAGGACTTTAAGCTCTTCGCAAACCGGAGACTCAGGGAGGGACAGATTCGTCTTGTTCAGAGAGAGCTTATACTTTTCAGTTCTTTTTAGAGTCAACGTTATCGGACGTTTTGGAGTGCTTTTTAATTTGTCACTCAAGCAAGATGTAGTCTGACTTTTAGGAAAGAAATTTTCTTTCGTCACTTCGAGATTAGTTACGGGATTGCCCACACCAGGAATTTTGTTAGTAAGTTGAAGTGATTTGTACTTGGGCTTTGGGTTTAGTACGGGTTTGCTGGGATTAGTTAGTTTTGATAAATGCTGACCGGATCTGTTACCTGTGCTAATTCTATTTGGTCGGTGGTGCTTTTCCGTGAAGTGGCTACTCAAATCCGAGATGCTTTGACTGGATTTCAAGGATGACCTGTGACCCACCTGTTAAACAAAAAAAGATTTTTTTCTTAAAAATGTTCAAGCAAAAGTAGGCTTCGAAATTCTCTGCCTTTTCCAGATTTTCGTATAAGTTTTAAATTACCAGAACAAAGGTGTCAATTATTAATCAATGCTGCAGAGCGTTTAAAGACATTATTAATGAATGTTTCAATCATTTTATTAATCGCAAATTAATTAATAATATTAGTTTAATAAATGAATGAAGAACAGTTAATATGTATAGCACTGTGTGAACAAAACGTTGGCTAAATGTAAAGCATCTGATAATGTTGGTTAAAATATTTTGAAATTTTCATTAATATTTAATAGTCATAATATAAAAGAGATGATACTCTTCTTAAAATTTAAAAGTTTACCAAATATTGTGAAAGATAATTCTCCTTTTTCTGAAAAATCTCCTTTTTCTGAAAAAAATATTGTAAGCAATAAATAATTCACCACGCAGTTTTTTATGCTAAATATGTTTGCGATTCTGGCGCAATTTATAAAGAATTTTTTACATGAATCGTTCAGTTTTAAGTAAAGGCCTATCATTTATATACAGCCATTAATAAAATTGTTTTTGTTTTAAAAATTAAAATAATATTTTTTTGTAAATGGATACACAGCACTTACCAATTTCAAAAATTTGCGAAGGCCTTTAAATTTAGTTTTTTTTTAAATTTTATACTTGAATCATAACATGTATATATTTGAAGATAAGTTCATACTCAAATACAATAATTAAAATTGTATTTAATATTAACTTACCTATCAAATAAAAAATTGTGTATCCTTCTCAAATTGAACACTGCATTTTGATGGTACCGTTTAAATCTTAAGCTTCTCAGGACTCAATGATTTTAAATTGCAAAGCATATAAAATAGAAAATCCTAATATTTAAAATGTTTTAAATATAACAATTTTAAACTTAATAGAATTGCTGTGGACATAAAAATGTAAAAATCAATACATTCTTTTGAAATTAAAGGACTGTTAATTAAAATCGTTCGAATTTAATGTACCCGTACATATTTCTTTAGGTGATATTAAGCGACAAGTATTTTTCCAATATCAGAAAAAAAATGTTCTGCTAAGTTACGCGTATTTGAATTTTGAAGACAGTTTAAAAAAACACACAAATCCTTTTTTTTAAACCTCTAGAAGTTTTGAAATTATTGACACATTTAAATTTTAATTGCAGATACTGCAGTCCTCTTTTTAAATTCAGTTAACATTTTTCATAAGGTTCAAAAAGAACAAAATGGCTTTGATATTTGAAATTACAAAGAACTTGCTTGCAAATAATCACTACTTTTTATTCTTGCTGTTTTTGTGTGTTAAATTTCACTTCTATACGTAACGCAAGTTTGATGCTGGCCAAATCATTTTTGCGTCCAACAGAATTTATTTTCGAAAAGTAGAATGCCCTCACTTTTAGTACAGACATGGACAGATTCGACGAAATGCTAATCAAAAACGTTGGTAGTTAAAAAAAAATCTGCCAAAAATACCTAATCCTTTTTTGATATATTGCATAATATTACACGGTTAACGAGAAAAATAACAAAATGTAATTTCTCGAGAAAAAATTCTCATAGCTACAAAAATGGTTTGTTTTTGTTAAAATAGGTTCTTTAAACAAATTGACATAGAGAGATTCTACGGCTTAAAGTGTTAACTGCCTGATTTAAAATTGATTTGATCTCAAATTTTAATTGAAAATCCCTTTAGACTTTGCTAAAATTTCGTTGGAATTTTTAATACTATAAATTAACAGCACTCTATGTATTTAATTTAAAGTCTTTTGAGTTTAAATTCCTGCAAATTTGAATGATTCATTTTCAAATGATTTTAAATAAAAAATTGTTTTAAAAAAAGTAGTTGGAATAACATTTTTAAAAGGATCAACATTTTAATCTTTGTGAATTATATGTATTTATTTTTAATTTTTAAATAAACGCTTTTAAAATTAAAAAATGATAATTTAAAAAAAAAATATTTTATTGTGTTTTTTTATTTTTATTATTATTATCAATCTTATAAATTTAGAAATATTTCAAAATGTCATGCATCTTCATTCTAACATTTTAAGTTAAACAAATATCTTTTGTATAGAATTGTTACGTTTCTAAAAATCAAATGCAAATTATGCAATATCTACGTAAAAATATATGTGTACGCAATAGAGTAACCAAAATTCATTTGAATAATTTGAACTAAATTGAAATTGAATTAAAATGGTTAAAATTTTGAATGCTGGATGATCTTTTAACGAAATTGTGACCCCTACTTTAAATTAAATACTTTCTCAACTCACACTTTGTAATTTTCTCCTAGTCTCTTCTATCCTCCTCTGAAGCTCTTCCCTTTTTTTGGCCATATCTGCGTCTCCTCTAACTTGCTTTGCCGCATTCACAACAGCCGCGTTCCGCAGTTTGTTATTCGAAATTTCTACACAACCACTCGTCCTGCAAAAACAACAATTTCAAAATGTACAAATAACAATTGATTGCTTCGTTATTTTTACGAATCAAACTATAATGAATTTAGAATACTACCTTCCATGAAACTGTGAACTAATACTCGTACTTTTAGTTCTATTCGTAGGTTCTTCAGCACCACTAAGTGACTCAAAAGCATTCTTGAGGAATTTTTCTCGGTGCGTTTGATTTGAAAGCTGATCAAAACCTTCAGAACTGGCTTCGGAAAGCATTGACAAAGGATTCCTTTCAGCACTTGGAGTTGACGCTCCACCTTCTGAATCAGAATCGTCTTGACTTCCAGAAGCCATCATTTCGTTTCTTCCACTCTCCATGCTTTTCGGTTTTTTCGAACGCCTCTGCGACCTGAAAATGCGGGTCATTTTTTTATTTAATTAAATTTTAATTCCCTATTTCCATTTTCCTAGGTAATAAGAAGTATCTTAAGACAATAAAAATAACCTTCGAAGTTCCTCGACGTCCATCGCGTTGACAGTAAATTGATTTGAAATCGTATCCTCCGGTGTTGGATAATACATAAGACGATGGTGAGATTTTTCAGAACCAGTCGTTCCATTTTCTCCTTCTGAATAATCTTCCACATCGCCATCGTGTTCCGTGCTTTCGTGATCCTGAATACAAAAATTAAATTATATTGTACTAGAACTTGGAGAAAGGGGTTAACGACTCGAATTTTTAATGTTCGCAAAAATGTCAGATTGCACAAAATGTATAAAATAATATGCATATACTATATGTAATAATACAACATGTATTTTTACAATAAAATACAATGAAGTAAAATAATATTCAAATTATAACTGTTCATAACAATTTTATCTAATTCCAAAATTTAATGTGTCCAGAAAAAACTGGTAGTTTTTAGTAGAATTACTTTCGTAACATTCTATTGTATTTAAAAAAAACATGTAAGTTGTCGACAATTACAAAAATAAGTAGGTTTTATTGTAAAAATCAGCCCAATGCATCGCCCTTACTTTTCTCATTTTCTTAGTGTCCGGCTGGTGAACTAATCCGACAGTTGGCACTCCAATCAGGACGGCTGACATTTGCATTGTGTTGCATGCACGAAGATTATAAATAATTAAATAAATGAGTTTTATGAGAGATAATCATAAAAAGAAGTTAAAATATGTGTAGTACAGTGACGATTCTATATTTTTTAATAAGTGTGGAAATCATGAGATATAAGAATACTTCTCCTGGTTGTAACTCAGGCTACAATACAAATCAGCTTTCAAATGTTGTCTCGGCCTTAAGTATTCCATTTTTAACACATTTCATTCAGAAATTTTTAATTAAGGAAAAGAACGTTTTTAAATATTTAGCCATGTTTGACTGTTTCTATAAACTGACCAATTATAAATCGAGTAAAATTTCAAAGAGCTAAATTTAAACATTAAAAGTTACAATTTTATTTGCTCTTTCTAAACACATTTTTCTTTTTCAGTGAATTTGTTGAATTTATTTTATAAGTAACAGCTAAACAATTATTTACTTACGGAAAATTCGAGTAAGTTTGAGACATTTAGAAGTTTTGGAAAGATTCAAACATAATTTGAAAATATTTAAAATAATTATCAAAAAAAATTTAGATTTTTGAAGATTTCAATATAAAATTTTGAATTTATCTTAAGATTCCTGGGAAAAATTTTAAAGAATTAATTTAAAAAATTTTTTAAAATGGAATATTAAAAAAGATTTCAAAAGATATGCAAACTTACTAACAAATAATTTGGAACATTTTATGTGATTTTTTTTCGAATTTTCCAGAATTTAATCGAAGGTTTAGGCTAAATTAGAATAATTAAAAATAACACTTAAAATTGTTGTAAGAATTTCAAAAATAATAATAAATTTAAAAACATTTTAAAAAATTTTAAACAAAATGTAGATTTTTCAACTTTATGAAATAAAATTTTGAAGCTGTTTAAGGATACACAAAAATGTTCTTCAGATTCGTTGAAAAATTGAAATGATTTTGTTTTTTTATTTTTTATTCGAAAAATCATTTCATAAAAACAAACACATAAATTATAATAGAACATAAAATTAAAAATCTCAGATTGCTGATCCAAATATTTAATTTTACCACCAGTCAGCTGCTTATTTCCTTTACGAATTTAGAAGTATTAATTTCTGTTACGTTTATTATTAAGAAAAATAAATATTTGCGGTCAAAATTTGGAAACAGCTTCAAATTTTGTAATATCTTATGATTTTCTCTGATGCATTGAAATGCAAAAGTCGTCCGTCCTGATCGGAGCGAAAAATGTCGGATTAGTTCACTCTTCCGGATGCTAAGATACAAAACTGAAATTAGATTAAATTATAAATTTGTGAAATTTTTTTAAATGCAGTCTTTTAGGAATTCTTTAACACGCACTTTTACGATCATTTTTCTACCAACATGTGGTCTCTGTTTCTTTAACGTAGGGTGTAGGCCCTTGACACTGTTCTCAGTTTGTGTTATGTCCTTGAATCAGAAAGACGTGTTTTTTTTTTAATCAGTGGATGTATTCAGAAAAAGAAAAATTTTAAATTTTGTTCAGTGCGATTGAAAATATTTTTTAAAACGAGGAATTTGCACCTTGTACTGGATTGAAAAAAATATATATAAAAAGATAAGTTTTTATCATAGATTGTAATTTAAGTTTTCCTTATTTCGATATAATGCGATTTTTCAAACAGATTCAGAAATATTAAGGATAAAAATGTAATTCCTTAATAATGAACTTTAAATTCAATTCTACTTTTCATATAATACTAGCATAACACACAAATATTCTCTATTAGTTTCCTATTAAAATTTCCCTCAAGAGGAAGCCTAAAAGGCCTAGGAAAATATCGGATCCTTGTAGTATCAAAAAGAGGGACAAATAATAAAGAAGCGAGAGAGAAGTGGTTTGAATATCTCGCCCCTCCCGCTCCTTTTTTATTTGTCATATATCTGTTTCTAATGAGCAAGTTTACAGCGTGTTTTTGAGTAACTGTTAAAAAAACAGTCTTTTAAGGAACATGATTATTTTCAAATTTTCTTGTGCAATTTTGTTGCATAATTTGATTTTTAAAGTTTACGTTGGTTTTAAAAAATGTACTTACAAAATCTACTATATAATACACATACACGGTCGATGCTCAGGGTTTGTAAAAATACATTTCTACTCGGGGATTTCAAAATATTTGCTAATGATTCCAAAGATTTAAAAAATTCCAAATATTTCAAAAAGATTTTTAAAAAATTCGGGAGATTTCACAAAAGTTTCGGAAAATTTCACAGAGTTTTCAGAAAACCCCCACAAAACAACTTCCGAATATTTCACAGATTTCAATGATATTAAAACGACTTTAAAGATTTCCCGAAGGCTTGTACACGAGCTTCCAAGGAGAAGAAATGGTGCAGAAATGCAAGCAAAAATAAGAGTTTCTAAATTCTAACATAATCTAGAGACAGTCTAGAATCTAGAGATATAATCAAACTTATCATGCTAAATGCTCTACAAAAATGAATGCAGGATATAACGCATACTTTAAACAATTATTTTTACCATGAAAGGTTTAAAATATCGAAAGTTTCAATTTAGGGATGGCAGGTTGAGAATTACCTCGAACTTGAAGCTGCCAAGGCTGCTATCATCGGTATGTTGTCGACTCCTTGATTGCCGAGTTATTTCTGTGATATTGCTACCTCTCGATCTCGTCACGTTAACACCCATCACCTACATAGTCGGGTCAAAACATTCGTTGAAAATGAAAAGAGGAGAAATTTTTCTAAAAGACAAGCTCCAAGGCGTTTCATAAACAGAAAACAACCCTTTTACAACAAAAGAAAGCCTACAGAATAAAACGAAGTCTGTACAATAAAATATACTCCATGCTCAGATAAAACCCAGAAATAATTCTTAACATTTCGACAAACTCTTCACAGTGCAGATAGACGAAATACAAAGTGTGCAAAACATCTCACAAAGCTCTCCATTTGTTCATTCCAAACGCAAGTGCCTTTTCACAAACTTGCATTAAAATATAAGCAATGCACTTAAAATCAAATTCTTATTCTACATTCTCGTGCCCACTAATCATGCATGCGTGAAAATGAATTTTAGGTGCAGTTACTGTGTTATAATGATGTTAGTACCTGTTTTGAATCTTCTGCCAATTCCCTGTAACTTTCCGTACATGGCTGAAAGACAGTTTCTTCCTCTTCCTAAAATGTGAATGAAATGTTAGCGAAAATGAAAGCTTTTTAGGAATAAAATGAGATTACAAAAGATGTGAATTTTCCGATTAAATCTGAATTTTAATTAAGCAAAAGCGTTTACACAACTAAAGCTAGTATAAAAGCAGGACGCGACATTGAAACTAACTCTATATTACAAATAAATTAATTCAGTTAATCAATGCTTTTGCAAGTCAGCGTAAATCACAATAACAGAAGAATTAGGATCCTTGAATGAAAATCAAATTCACTAAAGTCAGTGACTTCTGAAGGAAACCTCCGAGTGAAAAGGAGCACCAACCCTCTTGATGATCATCGTTTCCCGGCGATAATCACTGCTGCATTTGGTTTCGGTGCCGCTGTCGATGGAGCTGTCTTTGGAGCCACCACCTCCTCCACCTCCATCTGAATCTATTCCACCTCGAGGAGGCGGGAACGGAATTATCTCGTCGCTGTCGTAGACCGACTTGACAGTTATCCCATCGCCCTGTTGAACCCTCTGGGCCCAGCGACCTTTTGGAAGATCCACGCCTAGAGATCTAGCGCCAGAGCTCACTGACGTGCTATCATCGTTGCTCGCTGTATTTATCTGTTTCTTGGCCCAGAGGGGTAACTGGCCGACGCTGAATCGATAATCGATTCCCACTCCTTGGGGTGAAGGATTCGCATTTGGATCCAGAAATTCTGGAGGTGGAGAACCGAAATTCTCGTTGTCGAGTTGAAGACTCGCTCCGCCACCGTTGACTTGTACGGGTCTCCTAAAAAAAATTGTTCGATTAATATAAATGTAGTGGTGTTTGTTGGTATCTTTCGTTTGTTTTTCAGAAAAAAATTTTCAGAAAAGTTTTTGAAAATATGCAAAGAATTTAAAAAATAAATAACGCCATAAAAAATGCAACAAACTTAGAATATTTCAGAAAATTTCGAAGCATTAAAAATAGGTCCAAAAATTTATTTCTAAAATATGCCTAACTCCGGCCTTATTTAACAAGAGAGCCATCTGATAAGCGAACTAATGCGTAACTCAAAATAATTATAGAAATATTGATAAGACACAAGCAGTAAATAAAATTCCTATGAGATTTAAAATGACCTTTTTTTCATTAATTTTTTATTCAAAAATTCAATAATTCCAAATAATAAACCCAATAATTCCAAAGCAGTAGCACTGGCGTCGCTACACAACAAATGTTCTATAGAATCTCATATCATTGTAGAACGTTTGGTATAAATCTAGAACATTAAAATTAAAAATTGTAGAATATTCTAGAACATTATAAAATATTCCTGAATACCGGAACGATATAACATTTTCCACAGTAATCTAAAAAAGTCCTAAACATTCCAGAATATTCAGAGAATTTTATAAGCAGAGAATGTTTAATAAAATCTTATCTAGAATATTCTATACAATTCTGGAATATTGGCCAATTCCAGAATGATTTAGAAAAGTCCAGGTGATGCCAGAAATTCCAGCATGGGACATCTATAAATATTCTAGATAAGTTAGTAAACACTCTTAAAATAAAACGTTCCAAACTTCTCATGTATAATTAAAAAAATTATAGAATTCCCGGAGAGTTGCATAATAATCTAAAACGTTCCGGAATATTCTAGAAAAGTCACGAACCTTCAACACTATTCTAGTCACGTTCAGAACATTGTATAACATCCCAGAATTCAGAGAATTTATAAATATAAAATTATTCAGGTGCATTTTAGAAAACTGCAGCGTCGACTCAAAGAACGTTTTATGAACAGAGATTTTGTCTCACTAAAATCGATGGCCACAATGGTACTTTTTTTTATTCGAAAATTTGTCAGCGGTATCTCTGAAATCGAATTTTGTATGTCTATTTTCACTCTTTTTAATTGTCTTTAAAATAGTATTTAATAATAAAATTTCATTAAGTAAATAGTGTAACCGAAAAACATTATTAACAAATTCTCAAATTTCACTCTAAGCCAGTATACATATTTGACTAGAAATATTCTCGAAAAGCTAAAAATATTCTTTATAATCTCCTAGGGTCAACATTAAAAAAAATTATTAACAAATTTAGCTGAAAATGAACATACCGGATTGGAAATTTTTCAAAAAATGGAAAAATCATAACCGTACCCGTCCCTATAAAAGCTTTTAGCAAGAGCACTTGCCGCCCTCTTCACGAACTGATTTTTCATTTTTACCAAGAATTATAATTCAAAAACCAGCAATTTAATATTTTATAAACGGAATAAAACAAACAAATTTCAGATTAAAATTTAAAAACTTCGAATTACTTTTTTTTAAAACGAAAATGATGAATTATGCCATAAAGGATGAATTTTTAATACAAAAGGAGAAATTTTCAACAAAACAGGTAAAATTTCAATAATATAACTAATTTTTTAACCTAATAGTTGAGTTTTTAAACAAATTGTGTTAATTTTTAACCTACAAAGATGAATTTTTAACCATATGGTCGAATTTTCAAACAAAAAATATTAAACTTCAACCAGAAACCGTCACATTTTCAATAAAATAATTAATCTTTCGGCTAAATAGTGCAATTTTTAATCAAACACTTGAATTTTCTACCTAAAATTGTAAACCGAAAACACTTGATATTTCAACCAAAACGAAACAAACGAATTTTTAATGAATCATTTAAACTTTCAACAAAAATTAATATTCAACCGGAGATGAATTTTCAATTAAAATTATGAATCTACAAAATAAAAATTAACAAGGTGGTTCAACCTTCAACTAAGTAGATCAGTTTTTAACGAAAAACTATAAGTTCTCAGCGAGTATTGTAATAATAGATATTTCAACCAAAAATGCGGAATTTTCAACAAAATAGTAGAATCCCCACCAAAAGAAGAATAATTTTCAGTCAAAAAATTATACTTTTATCCAAAAAAGATGAAAATTTATGAATTTATAGAAAAAAAAAATGAATAAAAAACTAATTAATTTTTCAACAAAAAATTCATTTACAACAAAAAAGAATGTCTTTCGAACAAAATTGTTGTATTTTCAACCAAATTCCAAAATTTCTTACTTAAAAATATAATAATCAGGAAGAAGCAATTGCAAAAAAATATAATAGAAATTTTCTCTGACCATTAATACTCTAATACCAAATTTTAATGTTGTAAAATTGTTGACATCGAATTTTTTATGAATGGAATAAAGAATCCAAATTTGTAAAAATTTTAATAATTATTTTCAAGACATTTTTCTAAATCCTTCAATTTTTCCCTTTATTTGCAGGTTTTCTCTGACCTACAGTCACTGTAGTTAAATATACCTTATTATAGTTTCTCCTATCAATTTTTGTCTATACATGAAATTAAAATTCATTAAAATTAAACCGAAGGGCCTATGACAAAGCCACCGAACGCATCGTCGGATTGTGGATAGAGGGTCCCTGTACCAAGGGTTTCTGCTGAATATGGTTACAAAAAATTAATAGGCAGTCGCGGACAATTGTC